>JANZLQ010000009.1:26168935-26217531 GCA_026212715.1 Elanus axillaris | reverse complement strand
GGGGGTGAGCCCCGGCCCCGAGCCTCCTCCGGGGGTCTTCGTTAGCTCCGGTGTAAATCACCTTCCTCTCGTTACTGGGGGCGGGGGGGGGAGCGCTGCGGTCCCGACACCCGAGTAGGGCTTATATTTGGAACCTGTTCCCCCCCCCACCCCTCCAGCCCCTGGGGGCTTTTTGCTATGAGGGGCTATTTGGTTTTTTTCCGTAGTATTTTTTAACCCTCGCAGAGTAGCAGTGAGTACGGTGCCTGACCTAAATATCCACTACTTTTCTGTTTGCGCTTTCCCTCTTGGAAAGGAGGCGCGTGGAGGTGAGAGAGAAAAAATATTGCTGAGGAAAGAGAAAGGAGTTGGTTTCTCTGGCAATTTAACTCGAATGGTATTTTCTGTATACAGGGAAGGTTTTTAAGGCTTCCCGGGCTGGGTGGGTTGTCAGGATCGTACCCTGCTTAACACCTTGTTCTGTGCCGTGGAATCAAAACCCTAATGCAAAATGGCCCAAAATGAAAAGTTGGGAAAGAGTCTGGATTTTGCATATATTCCTGGCACCGCGACGGAGCAGGCTCGCGCTCGGTGCGTGGAGGGGAAAGTCAGCCGAGCTGTGCCTGTTTCTGCTAGCACAGGATTTGCCCCGTTACCTCCAGCGGGGTTGCAGAGCAGTATTTTAGAGACGGCATCTGTCCCTTGGTATTTTGGATGGCTTTTGTCCAGTGTCATCTGCCTTCGCTTTCTCCAGTTTCGTCGTTGTTTAATTCAGGTGTCTGAGTCCTGGAGAAGGTCTGTAGGCATTTGTATACCCGGTACTAAAATGTGTTCATTTTGAATTTTAGCATAAACCATACCCTTTGTACTGTATGCACATTTAATCTTGATTTAATCTCATTCGTGTTCAGACAAAACTAAGCTGGATTTGCCTGATTTTGTTAACACTACCGGTACTGAACAGACCATTATTCTTTCCTGACTTTAACAGGCCGGGCTAGATGTGCATACCAATAGCAGTGTATAAATAATGAAGATACAGTTCTTTTTTGCATCAGCCAGTTGGTGAACATAAACTCTGTCCCACAGAATTGCAAGGATGAGAGACTTTACTTCGTGTCTGATCAAGGCTCATGGTTATGATAAAAGTTGTGAATTAAAATGTGTAATGTCTTTTGAAGAAAAAGCTTCTCTTCCAGTCTAAGTCTTGGCGTGAGGTCTTGTTGGAACAACTCAGCCTTTTAATTTCATTCCCTGACTTTTTAGAAATATCGTATTTTATAAATTTTTTTCCCCATTTTTTCAGCGTATGAAAGGCTTGGTAGTAGGCAGGTGCCGGTTAGGGATGGGGCGGGTGTGAGAGGCTGGGGACAGCGGAGCCCGCTGGAGGACACCTTCCCTGAATTGGGACGGGTGCTGCGGGAGCCTGGTGCCTGATGCCATACGGCTCCCGAGGTCCTTCCCTGGCTTGTCCCCCGCGCCCGTCCCCCTGCGTCAGCCCCTCAGCTCCGGCGTCTTGACGCCCAGGCGCTGAGTTCCCATTAGCTCCCGGGAGCCTTGGATCAAGCTCCCTTAACGCTGCTCTTCCTTATTTCATTTTCAGACAGGTTTCTTTATCGCCAATGCTATTTATTTATTTCCTGCCGATGGCGGGCAGCATTAGCTCCCCTCGGTGCTATGGGAGGGCTTTGCTTGTGCTGCGGGGGCTGTTACCTGATCGCTTCCTCCACCTGGATTCAGTGGAAAGGATAGAGTCGAGCCTCCCTGGGATGAATTCGTTATACAGCTTTTTTCCCCTCCCCGATCGCTTGATTTTATTTATCTTTCTAATACGACTTTGAGGGAACCTCAGGGCAGCTACCACCAGACGCAATTTAATTTTCTAGCCAAAAGTTGCCACGCAGGAATGCTTCGGGAAAGTGGCATAACTGTAAACTCCTGTAATTTAACCCTCTAATTAAGTTAACTGCACAACTGATCCCCAAAAATATTTCTTTGCAGGCTTTATTCCGTACGGCAGGCTGCGGCGCTGCGGTGGAGGAAGCAGCTGGTTTCTGTGCGTGGCGCTCCCAGATTAGGATTAGAAAAGGGCTTTTTGGGGGCGGGGGCGCGGAGTCTCGCCCGCCGCCGCCTGGGCTGTAGTGCCAATATGCCGGGCGGCGTTAAGCAGCCAGACGTCTGCGGCAGTGGTCTCTAATCGCTTCGGCTGGGTGAAGGAGGTCAGGGGTGACTGTGGTGGCGGAAGAGTCTGTAAATAACTAATTATTTGGCGCGGGGAGCGGAGCGAGGCGGCCTGCCGGCCTCCCCGCTGCCGTCCCCGCTCGCCTGCCCCGGGCGGCTCGGGTCCTGCGGCCGGCTGGGCCGGTGGGAACCGCCAGCGCTCCCGCCTGCGCCAGGGCCGCTCCGCACCCCTTCTTCCCGAGGGTCAGGGGTGCCACGGCTGGGGATCCTGCCTCCGCGGGCACCCGCGCATCCCCGCCGGAGGACGGCTTCGGGCGTGGGGCGTGAGGGCAGGTCCCTCTCCGGGCTGGGCGGCCCTCGGCGGAGGCTTCGCTGGCACGGTGACGTTAGCCGAGGTGTTCGGGAGTTTAGGGGGTGTCCCTGGGTCTCCCCGCGGAGAGGAGGCCGTTCCCCTTCCCTCGGCCGGCGGAGGGCTGGGGCGAGCGAACCGTGAGAGCGGGTTTCCGTCCAAGCGAGGACTTCTAGGTTTTCACATTCTTTGGTTTAATAACAAACCGAACGCAGATGGCTCAACCAGGGATCACGTCTCCCTTCCACTTCAGACTGCTTTTTTGGCAAGTACGTTTCTTTCCTGACGCCGTGTCGACGGCAGTAACGGCTTCTTCCAGGGCAGAGTGGATAATAACCATGTCCTTCTTTATTCCCCCCCAAGTTTTCCTCCAGGAGGTAGGGACGTGGAGGGAAGCCAGAGCTGCTGCCAGTGTTCCAGCAAGCTAGAGAGTGTTTGCACAGAGTGTGCTCGGCTTGTGGCATCTCCGTTTGACTTCAGCTAAAGCGGGGAGTTCCGCGTGTCTGGCTCTGGCCATGTGTTCGTGACGAGCGCTGCTTTCTGCCGAGATCAGCGTCCTGAGGTGCGACCCGAGCGGAGCAGAGCACGGATGGCTTCTGCTCACGGTGGCCCGAGAACTGTCTGTGCGTGCCCTTGGCCGTCCCCGGGACCCTGCCGGTCTGCGGTCCCAGCTCTGCCGGTCCCACCTCTCCTGCCCAGGGCAGCCTGGGGAGCACAGGGGTCTTCAAATGACGGTTTTATTTTGTGCCCTCAGGCGGTGATTTTAATCTTAGTGTTTTATAATCAGCATTGAATGGGGGAATGAAAAGACACAGAAGAGGAAATGGAGGGAAAATAGTCAAACTTCGGGGTTTTTTCCTCTGGGTGAACACCTGGATTGCATTGTGCTGCACGGCGGGACGGGCACGCGCGGCACCAGAGGTGACCCTATAGAATCGGAGGTGATCATATATAATGCAAAGTGACATGGCTAATTCTTCCTTTTCCATCAGTGTCAGGGTGTATTCAGAGGAGGATGTTCAACACAGCAAGTCCTGTTACCTTCTGCCATGAAGGCATCCTCTACCCCCCGAATAAGCCTTGGGCTTGCCTTCGTTTTATTTAGTAGTATGTTTTCAGATCCTGGTTGTGAGAGGACTGGCACTGAAGGGTGTGTGGGAAACAGCAACCATATTCCTTTCCTTAAAGCCAGGAATTCCCAAGGTAGGCTCTGGGATCACCTCTGAAGTTTCAGGATATTGAATTAGCCGAACTACCGCTGCTTCCTTTGCAGCTGGAGAGAAGAGTACCTAGGAATGTATCCATTCTCTGACTTATTTTTATTTGCTGTTGCTCACCAAATATACTAACATTTTTAGATTTCCCCCGGCTGAGAGTTGGTGGCTGGATAAATCCAGTTTTAGAATGAACTTGTAAACCTAAATTATAAATGGATAGACGTGAGGAGACCTTTCCAAGGGAAGTACCAAAATACATGGTGTCACTAATAGACAGTAATTACAATCCAGCTTCTTTCCTGAGTAACTCATTGTACAGTCATGTCTGTTGGTCTTGTTTCAGGTAATAGCAACTCTCAGAATTTGGTAACCCTAATTAGCTAAAAAAGGTCATTTATTCACAGTGGTGTTTCATGTAAAAACTGACTACCAGTTTGCTTCCTGGAAGGAGATCCCGTGCGTGGTGTGCGGTTTGTCTTATCAGATCCCTCAGGTTCTCTGATACACAGCGCATCTGTTGTTGGCCTGTTTCATCAAAGTAATAACGCCTGGCTGGAAAGCTTGCGAGGAGGGAGGCACAAGGGCCACTTTGCTGCAATTAAGTGGAAACTTGGTTCACACCATGAGCACACTCCCAGATGTCCATAAAGCAAAGGAATCATTAATGTCGACAGGGATGTTTTATGCAGTGTTCTTCCCGTCTGTGTAGCTAAACTGCCGGGTGATTATTTTATAATTATTTTGGGTAGCAGAAGGTAGGTCACTTGGGCAGATCCCAGGTGAGGAAACACATCAGAGACTTGCTCCGGCTGCGCGCAGCCTGGCCAGAGGGGGATTTCGGCACAGGGCTCTCCCCCATGAGAGCAGGATCTGACCCATCATCTCCGTCTTTCAGAGCCGATTATGTGGGCTGCTGCATCGCTGCTTCCTGGCTGCACTAGACGTAACAGCGGTCTCGGAGGTCCTTCAGGAGCGACGCGGGAGCGCAGGGTGTAGTGGAGCAGTGTAACAGCAATACCGGCGTTACGCAGGGTGCCGCCGTGGCAGGAGTAGCTACCTGAGCTGCTAGCACTTCAGTGCTTGCAGGGTGAGACCGTATACCTGTACACCTCTGAGAGCTGGCAGGTTCTCAATACTCGAAACAAGTATCGGGGTACTGTCAGTGTGTGTATGCAGGCATAAACACATTTGTGAAAGTTAATTGATTTAGTAATGCAAGAAGGTAGTTCAAAATGAACTGGTTAATGAAGTAGTTGGTAACCAGAGAAGGGAGTAGTGGGGTTTGGGCTTTTTGTTTGTTTTGGTTTTGGTTTTGGTTTTTTTTTTAAAGCAGATGAATTTCAGCTGTAGGAGTTTATCATCCAAATCAGAGGATTTGGGGAGCTATTGAGAGTAAAGAGAGCTTTGATGATTTGGCAAGGAATACAGCTTCTAAGGCAGCACTTTGATCTGCATTTTAAATGCTTCTTTGTAATGACAGTTTCACAATTTCTTTTCTCATTTTAAGTCAGTTTTGCAGAGGTATGTTTTGAGAGAAAATAGTAACAGCACACATTATTCTTGCTGGCTTCCGAGGCAGCTAGAACTTGTAGTTCATCCCAGATCTTTTGGCTACTATGGTAAATTTATGATTACACCAAAAAGGAAATTAGTAGAGATGTTAAATATCAAAGCTTTGCAAATCTTTTGAAATATCTGCAGTGTGAAACCTAAACTTGCATTAGCATTTTTGCTGCGGTATGTTGTACGGTATTTATCTAAGCATCCACCTAATATTGAAGGTTCCTGATTTAGCTTTTTTTTCCTTCTAAAGGACACATTATTGTTTAGCATATGCATCCTTTTAGTCTTGCGTTGCACCTGAAGACCTCAATTCTAGTGACTCCAGCTTTCCAAAGACAATCCAGTGCTGCTGTAGCGGTGCTATTGGGAACCTTTTTCTTCCCCTTCTATCTACAGCACATCCTCAGATAAACTCTCGTTGGAGGGAGAAGGTTGTTGTCGCCTACGTATTCTTATACAAGAGAGCTTGTTGCATTAATTTATGTAGTATGGGTAGAGTAGGAGAGAGGGTAGGAATTGGGAATGTTTATTAAGGTTTTCATTTAAATCTTGCATAGCATCTTTCTTTCTTGTAGCCAGTTTGGGGTAGGGTTTATACCTCTCTTGGGAAATCAGCAGCCTTAAGCATGAGGACAAATAAGCAAGTTTTCCCAAACTGATTTAGAGCTGTGTGGTAGCTCTTCTGGCGCTGTTTTTGGCCTATCCTGAGCTGTGACTAAGCCGTACCAGGCTGGCAGCTCTCTGCTTGTGGACCAAGTTCAGCTGGTGTGTAGAAGAGGGCACACATTTCATTTGCAAACTAAATTAGCCTATGAAGTTGGGCCTTCAGTTACACGTGAAGGGTAGCATCACTGTAAGGCCTTAGACAAATAGCATCGCATAATAATACATTTAACTTACACCCTTTTCCAAACTGTCAGTGATTTTGTTCAGCTGGACATTATCCTTGTTATTCTGCATATCTCTCTGGTACAGGATGCTGATTTGGAGCATGTGAGGCTGCGTGGCCCTGAGACTTGTAAATTTAGCCGTCGCGCTTAGAGATGCTACGGCCAGTGCACTGGTGCATATTGCAGGCTCAGGTTGGCACCAAGTCCACTGTCACCTTTAGATTTTTTTGATGTAATGCTACTTTTTCACTGCATACAGCAAGGTGGCATTGCTAAGGTTGTAATCGATGCAGTGTCCCCTTTTTACTCCAAGTAGTCAGGCTTCCAGTTTCTCATTGATACAAGACTAGGCTTATGCCCCGTCTAGAAGAGGGTGTGTTTTTCTCTGTGTGTGGTATATGTTAGTGTTGTCACAAGGCTGTGGCATTACATGAAGATACCTTGCACGTATTTTGAAACTTGCCTCACAAGTCGTCAGTGTTGATGGATGTCCACAGTACTTTCAAATGGTTCACACGTTTGTGTTCAGTGTATTCAGTCTCGCACATATCTTTAATAAAATGCCTCAGACTGGCTAATTTTTCACATGCGGTATACATTTAAAAAAGTGCATTTGGAAAGGCAAGTGCTTTTGCACATGACAGTTCTCTGATCTGTTCACAAGACCCTGCTCGTGCCCGCAGTGTTGAGGAATTATACTTGTGATGGTTTGCTGGCGTGAAGTTTGTGAGCTTCAGCAGGTGCAACAGGATTTCCCACATTTGAAAACTTGGCCCAAGCAACCCAGCAAAGCAGAACTTAGCCTTGGAGAATGAAAGCTGATTAACCCCCAGGCTTGGAGCATACCAAGAATGAAAAGACATACTTGCACAAAAATCAATACTGCTTTTCAAGAATAGATGCAGGACGTGGTTTGGGGATTTTTTTTTTCCATCTCTTCATTCTGTCCAATATGTTAAGTAGCTGGTTTGTTACTCTAACCCCCTACAAATGATTGTCAGTAATAATTCTGTAAAACTATGAATCAACTCTGCATGACTTTGTGCAAATAGACTGAGTAATTTCTTTGTTCTTTTCTTCTTACTTTGTAATTGGAGTCTGTAAAAGCCCAAAGGTTTGGTCTTGTGGAAAGCATGATTCATTTATTGGTGTCTGTGCCGACTAGTTATCTTTCAGTAATTCCAGAGTGCTGCTACAAGCCAAGAGTGATTCATACATGGCTAAGTGCACAAACAAATGGGGTCATGGCCATCTGCAGAAACTTTTCTAATCTATTTATGGTATCGGAGAAAGAAGTGGGTGTATTAAGGATGATGGAATAGGTGTCAATTACATTAGTGAATATAACCGGTTAAGTAACACTAACCATTACTCAAAACCACATCTGCTCATTGCTAAAGATCACGACAGTAGGTCCTACTTAAATGTTAACATAGGTCTGATAGGAGAGTTGGGTTGAGTGTCTAGCTTGCCTCCTAAGGAGCTCACCATCATAACTGCTGTGGTGGTCTCTTCTGCCTTCCTTGAGATTCAGATGTTAACTTGTACTATGAGTATTTGTAGTAGCAAAGTCTGGCTGTTGCAGACGTCAGTCATTCTATGCTTTGCATGCAGAATTTGGCCTAATACTTAATTAACTTGTTGTTGATGATCAGTGGTAGGGTTTCTCATTTACACACCAGGCAGAATGGCCGTGCGACATCTTAGTAGAGACAGCGGTGGTCAGGTGAGTTGGTTTTCCTTCCAAATGCATCTTTGGTGCTTTAAAATCTCAGAGGGAAGACAACCTGCATCTTACGAGGTAGCCTTCCTCTACTTCTGTCCCATTTCACTCATTGTGAGAATTATTAATTTTCCCGTTTGTAACTCTGATAACAAAACAGCCCTGTCGGAATTGCTTTGCTCGGATTTCAGTCTTTCGCTTTGGGGAAGGCAGTTTGCTCCTGCCATGCTCGCGAGTGGAGGAGCTGGGCCCCAGGGCTGGCACTTGGGTGCCCGAGTTGATCACGAGAAGGAGTTTGAGACCAGCGACAGAAAACAGCAGCGGCAAGAAGCGTTCCTGAGGCGTGTGGATGAGGGCGGCTGCCGGGCTCACTCCAGACCGCTTACTGCCGGTGCCTGCTTACTGTCAGTCTTGCACACTGCAGCTGGTTTTGCACCTGACATACGTGTATCCAACAAGATCTTGCCCTTGCAGAGCACGTGGCGGTCTCACAGCGCTTTAGAAACATCCCACGTCCGCAGGATGGATGAGCGTTACTCCGGAGGCACAGGTGGACCAGCGCCGTGAGGCTTGGAAGCGGCTGTAGCCCTGTCTGCCGAGCCCCGGGAGACTCGTGCGGTCACTGCTGGCTTGTGTTTGATTTCAGAGGACTTGACTGGAGCACAGAGCTCATGGACTCAAATTTGTGTAAATTGAATTTAAGCATCGGCGCTGGCCAAAAACATGGAAGAATTTGGCAACGTGTCGTTGTTGCGCTTCTGCTGATGTTTTGAACGCTGTGACCATTTCTGCTGCACCCTCGCTGCACGTGGTCTCACGGAGGAGGACGGGCGCGCCGAGCATGCTGTGGAGGGGGAATTGACCCAGACTTTTGCCCAAAGGACTGATGAGCCTCTCCTGATGTCTGAACAGCTTTCTTCTTCTGCCCTCGCTTTATTTAAGTCAACAGATTGTGTAAGCCACATGCTAGATTTACCTGCAGGGCAAGTGGGAAGGAAGCAGTGCCATTTGGATGAGTTCCCAAAAGACGTCTAACCGCTGAGCGTTAAGACTAACATTTCCAAGCCTGAGTCCCTACAGCCGTCCTCTTGAATCTGCTCACCGCCTCCTCCACCCGTGTGTGATGCACCCGTGGCTTCAGCTGCCGAGGACGAGTCCCGGGGGAGCTGCCTGCTGCGGCCGCTTGCTGGCGGGTCTGCTGCAGGTTGGGCTCTGGGCTGAGCGAGCTTGGACATTCTCCCCCTTAGTGGTTTCTGTTTAATATTATGATTAATATTGTTATTTCTTATAAAAACAAAAAATCCCTCCCCAAAGCGAGGCCGAGCCTCCCACACCCTCCCGTGCTGCGTTTCCCACGGTGCTGAGGGTACTGGCTGGCTGTTAGAGCCGCGGGGCTGGAACCCCCAGCTCAGCACCCTAAAGGACCCAGGGTTGGGCTTGTTCTTGGTGCACGCTCCAGACTTGAAACCAAGCTGGATTTCCTTGTGCTCTTTGCACAAGTATACGTGCAATGAGACCCGGTCCCTCGAGAGCTGGAGAGCGTCGGTGTCCCCTGCGCTTACCTGGGCTGCAAGGGCTTGGCTTCGCTGACGGCGGATGTCTCGGCTGCTTTTGTGGAGGAGCAGGTCCTGCTCTTTCCATGTTTTTTTTCATTCCTCCCACCATTATTCCACCTTACCAAGGGTGGTCTCTTGGCTTCAGTAACATAGCGTATACAGATTAGGCTCTTTAGCACTGAGCTCTGAAAGTACCTTGGCCTGCTAGGTGCTGCCCTTAGGACAGTTAAGGAACAGCATGACTTACGGATGCTTGTTTCACACAATTCAGAGTAAAATTACCTTAAATTGCAATAATTTCCCATATAATAAACAGAAATCTCACTTTTACTGTTACACTTCTATTACTGTAATGGGACTTTGCTTGAATTGGAAGATGCGTTTTTGAGTTCAGTGTCTCCCTCTCCAGCGTGCTCAGACACACACGAGGTGCGTAACACTTAATGATACTGATCACTGGTGTGTAGTGCAGTGAACATTTTATATTTCTCTAGTGTGACTTAGTATATACAAATTGCACCTTTTTGAGCTTTTGCTGCGAATGCAGGTGAAGGCTGTCCTGTTGACTGCCAGAGATCAGCTCAGGAATAAGGAGAGGGGGCAGAGGTCTCTGATGGGGGTCCTGTGCACTCCCAGCAAGGCACAGAGCAAACTGTGGGGTTACAAATGTATTCTGTCTTGCTGATAGCTTTTAATCCTCATCATTCTCATGGGTTTTCTTGATAAATACTTTTCAACATCTACTGACTTGCCATCCAGGCCTGAATCATAAGGAACAATAAACTTAATGGACAGCCTCAATTTAATAGATTCACTGTGAGCTTTTTATTAGTGCAGCTTTTAAAAAAAAAAAAGATAACTGCATTTATTTAATTTAAGTTCAGAAAGTAGCTCTTTCAAATCTGAGGGAAGCATGCCTGAGTGGGCTCAGTGCAGCTAATTTGGTTGTGCAGCGAGGGAAGGATCGTTCCTGCTGTGCAGCCTGCAGAGCGCTGGCTGGTCTTGAGTGGGTTAACAGCTGCGTGCGGATGTTCAGGAATTTCTGTTTTGACTTGACCATGGGGTTTTGCTGCTCTTCAGACCACAAGTACACTCCAGTCGCAGCAGGTTCATGGGTTTGGAGATGCTTTTCATCCTCTCCTGTTCCTTCTGTTCGCTTGGGAAGGGATCACGCTGTATCTTGCAGCCATGTGTCTTCCTTGGTTACGCTTCTAGAGATTTGCAGACCCACATTAAGCATCTATTAAATTAAGCAAAATGGCCTTTATAAAGCTACATTTCAAGTGGAAGAAATGCTTTATGTAACGTAGGGGTATGTGAGGGGACCTAAATACAAGCTTAAATTGGCTGTTACAAAAATAGGTATAATTGGTTTTTTGCACAGTGATTTTATGGCTTCTGAGTTTTAACGTCCTGATGAAATCCTGCATCCAGTCCACACACAGCCGAGGAGATGGGAGTTGAGGACCCCAAGTAACGGGGCTTGTTCTAGGAACAGCCTTGCCCTCTTTCGCAAATTCGGACATACCTGTCATTTGCTCAGGCTCTGCTTTGTCTGAAGGGTGTCTGGAGCAGCGGTTTCTTCTTGCCTGTGTTTGCCCTTCGGTCTCTCCCTCAGCCACCCAGTGTCAAGGCTGGGCAGGGGAAGGGGCTTCTCCTGTCGTTGTAACTACTTGCCGGTGAAAAATGCAGAACTCTTGCAGCTGTACCCTCCGAACTGTGCACATGCCAGGAGCTGCAGCTTTGTTTTCCAGGCTGATCAATGCAGTTAGTTTAAGTTGTCGGGTAATTTAGTTGCTGGAGGCACTTCTGGGGGCTTGTTGTGAGAGCGGCTGCTTTGCTTCCCCCCTCGGAGAAGGCTGGGGAGGGTTTCTCGCTGAACGGAGGCTTGTCCGGCAGTGGCCAGGGCCAGGCGATGCTGTGGGGCTGTCACCCAGCCGTTCTGGGATCCGGAGCCTGAGGAAGCGGAGGATATCGCCTTTTGACCTTGCATCCTCATATTAATCCAGATAGTCTTTCCTGTTTCTATATTTAAAGCCTTTCCATTCTTCTGTCTGCAGAGACAGAGTGTCGGCTCTCTTGGGTAAAGATTGACCCATCCTCTTTTGGAAAGCTGGTCCCCAAGTAGCTTTTCTCCATAGAAAACAAGGCTCCTCCAAATCTGTTGGCAGGAATTGGAAGAGCAGTTTTTTTATTTAGTATATCTTCAACCAGTTAGGACTTCAAGCTGGTTTTCTTTCTAGCTTACTAAAGGTCTTACAAGGATGAAAAAACTCTGTTGCTTTCCTAAGAGTGTCTTAGGCAACACATGGGAGGAAAGCCTGGTGCTGTGAGACAGGGCGGAAAAAGCTGAAATAGGATTTGCTGCCGCTTTGAAACTATCCCTTTTTAATTCTCCAAACAGCATTTCAAAGAAAATCTCTGCTCTTCTCTATCTTCTTCCAGCATTATAATTCTATATAATCACTTTTCTTTCTCAAAAAGAATAGGGTGTGATTTTTTTATTTTTTTTTTTCAGAAGGAGGAAGGGATAAATTCCAGATGTTGCTGGGATACACTTTCTGTCTCTGTTTAATGTTTAGTGGCTTTCAGTAAATAAGCTGCAAGAGGTGGGGCTGATGTTTTTATCTAGAACGAATCACCTATGATAAATCCCATCTGCTGACGGGGGAGCATCTCTCGGGTGTGACTTGGTGCAGTTAGGAGCCGATCCTGGCTTTCCTACCTTGGAGAAAGGCAGCGAAGGCTGAGGCCGGCCTGAGTGCTCCTTTGGGGTCTTTGCCCTTAGTCCTCCGGGGTATTTGCTCTTCTCTTCCCGCCTCGCTTCCGAGCTCCAGCTCCGTGAGTGAGAAAGGCCGTGCGAGGGTCCAGTCCCCCGCCCGCGCAGAGCCCGGCGTGGGAACGGGCGCTTCTGCTCTAAACCGACTCGCTGCTTTTTTGGGAGCAGCTCCGATCTGCAGGCTGCCCTGGGTGGACCAGGGCTGCCGCGTCCTGCGTGCCGTCCTGCGCGGGATGCCCGGTTCAGCAGGACCCTTCTGGCCGTGCTGCCAGCAAGCCAGGCTTGTTTGGTGCTGGTGTTGCAGCCCAGCAAAGAGCGTTCACGTGCCCTGCACCGCAGTGCGAGACCAGATCCAGGAGCTGGGCTCTGGGAAAGGGCAGTCCTCTTCCCTCCTCCCACGGCAAAGACTTGTCTCTTCAGTGCATGCAATGCTTTTACCTGCTTTTGGAGCCTTCTTGCAGACTAAACCAAAAATGATTTCCCGGCATGTGTTGCACATAGGCGTCATGGGACAAAGGCAGCAGCTCCGTTCCTTGTTTCATGTTTTCACCTGTTTAGACTAAGTACATCTTTGTTTTGTTGGCAGCCTATTTGGTTGCACAAACAGTGTAAGACAAAACCACTAGCAGGTGTTGGTCCAGCCAGTATAATTACTGGTTCCTTGCTGCTGCTGCTGGTAGGCAGACTGCGTGAGCCACCCTTCACATGGAGTCGTCTGGCAGGACTGTGGCTGCCGAAGGGCTCCGGGCACTGATCCACAGGGAATGTGCGCCGACTGCTCAGCCACTCCTGTATCTCTTCCCTGCTGCTGACTCCATAAAATAGAAAATAGTTGTGCATATATGGAGGAAGGGAGGGTAGCTGAGGGTGGCTCTGGTCTAGTTGAAAGCACTGATTTTAAGTGCAAGTCCTCATTTACGTTTAAAAAGTTGGCAAAATGGATGGCTAAACCAAAAGGCCAAATGTCAGCGTGTGAGAGCCGGGCGAGCTCAGAGAGAGGCAAGGAGCAGCGTCCTAAAGTCCCACCCGATTCCACAGGGTTCGGGCTCGCTTCTCCCACGCATCCCAGGCCATTGCCGAAACATCTTGGGTGAGACGTCCCGTGACGGGGCGACGTGTGCCCAGCGCCCGTGTGGGCATTGCCTGCGCTGCAGGGCCAGGTGGGGGCAGAGATGCTACTCGTTACACTTGGGGAAATTTAACCAGAGAAAAACTGATCCTGACCCGGCCAGCCGCAGGCACGGAGGCTCTGCTTCCCAACCTCTAACTGCCCTTTGGACTCCCACACCTCTCGGGCTTCCCAAGCCTTTATGGCCTCCGCTTTGTTTCAGCCTCTACTTTTCCTTTCGCCTCCACCCCTTTTTGGCCTCCCACCTCTTCTCAGCCTCCCACCACTTTTGGGCCTCCCACCCGTTACAGCCTTTGCTTTTTCACAGCCTCAGCTTTCTGTTTTGGCCTCCACTTCTTCTCAGCCTTTACTTTTCCCTTTTGTGCCTTCCACACATTCTCAGCCTCTATCTTTCCTTCAGCCTCCCACCCCTTTTGGGCCTCCCACCCCTTTTTTGTTTCCCACCACTTTTGTGCCTCCCACACATTTTTGCTCTCCACTTTATTCTCAGGCTCAACTTCTTTGGCCTCCCACCTCTACTTGGCCTCCACTTTTTCTCAGCCTCTACTGTTCCCTTAGCCTCCTGCCCCTTTTTTCCCCTCAACTTCCACTCTTCTTTTGGCTTTTCACTCCTTTTCGGCCTTCGACCCCTTTTGGGGCTCTCTGCAGTGAGCGAGGAGGAGGAGGAGGAAGAGGTCACAGCTTGTTGCTGCCATTGGTGTTTGGCTCAGCAGAATTAATTCCTTTCTTTTCCTTCCCATCGCGATCAACGTTGATGCCACTTCCAGCGGGACGGAGGCTCCCGGCTGCCCGTGCAAGAGCAGGTGCCACCGCACGGTCGCTTTTGAATGCCTCCTGCGGGCAAAGCATTGATTTGCCGTACGTCTGGATCTCGTTCCTCTAAATCAGCCTGACTTAAAATCAGTGAGCTGACTCCGAGCCTGCGGATCCCAAGTTATTTAGCTGCTGCAGTAATTTACAGCGACACTCTGACCCTTCGTCTTTTCCCGGGGTGAAGAAGCTGCTTATCTCTCTCCCCTCAGGTGCATGGAAAGTAACTTTTTAAAGCTTCATTTGGGAGGAATGATGTGTTAATATAACCCCTTGGACCTCCCAGCCTGCTCTCCTGCATGCGTCCCCGCAGCTGCGACGGTGGGAGCAGCCGTGGTTTGTGCAACCCAGGGTGCAGCAGCCTCCGCTCGGTGGCTCTCGGGTTAAAGGCCACTTCCATAGGCCAGGAGGACTCCTTTGTGTCAGACCTTGGCAGGTACTAATTGGTACTAATTAACTAAGTTCTTGCGGGCTTCATGAAAAAGTCCAGTACGCAGTTTTTCTCCGGTGAAATCCCAGCCTGCGGTGGCTCGCAGCTCCTCCGGCACTGAGGTTGTGCTGGTGGGGTCTCGGCGGGGGGGGTGGGATCTGTGTCCCATCACCACGACGGTTTTGTGGATGGTAATGCTGTGCTGTTGACTTTTATTCCAGACTTTTTGCTGCTTTGCTCCTCACTTGAAAATACATCTGCTGGGCATTGCATCTGGGGTTTTGTGTAAGGTCTTGCTGTGGGTCTTCAGCACCTCCCAGCCTCTGCCCCCTCACTGGGACGGGGTGTCAGGAATCCCTGAGCTTTCACCACGGCGCAGCAGCGCGTGTTTGCAGAGAATAAAGCAACACGACAAATAGCCTACCGGCACCTTGAAGCACAAAGCGCTGCCCGGGACCACCGATGGGCGGTCTCGTGCTGTGGGATATGCTGGGAAAGTCTCAGGGGTGGGCTGGGCGATCCCCAAAACTTAGCAAACCTTCGTAAGGCTTCGGCACGTCATCAGGCGAGTCGGCCGCGAGCGCCGGAGGAGAGTGGTCCCGGGGAAGCCAGTGCAGTGGCATGGCTGGAGAGGAACGGCACCTCGTGCTGCAGCGCCTGGCGTGGGAAAAGCACGTGGGGTTGTCACCGGGAGTGGTGAGACCCGGCTTGTGGAGCCTTTGGTACTCCGGGGTGCTGCGGAGGTGGTAGGCTTGGGTGCAGGTGTCAGCCTGGTTGGCTGGGGGAGCTCTTGAAGATCGAGTCCCCAAGGAGGGGACCTGGGGTGTGTGGTGTAGCTGGTCGGAGGTGGCTCCCATCACTGACGGATGCTTTCTGTTTTTCTTTCAAATGTCTCCAGGCACTGAATGTTTAGGTCGCACCTTTCCAGGTAAACTGGGTAAGTGAAGTATTTCAAGAGTTGCCAAGATCTAATTATGAAGGCTGATTGCATGATTGCAGCTGCTGTACTATAAACACCCCGGTTACTCGCTTGGCGGAATGGGTGGTACATTGCCTTGCCCTGAGAGCAGCAGGAACCTGCTGTTTGGGGTGCAGAGGGGCATGCAGCGATGTCTTCAGAGGCAGATTGGTAAATATTATCCTGATGCTATTGATAAATAGCTGGCTGCACTTTGTTAGTCCTGGATGGGATTTTTTCTTCTGCTGTTCAACGTAGAAGCATCTTCAAAGGCTGAATGTCTTTTTAAGCGCGAGCACTCTTCCATTTGCCGTTACTCTGGCAAACTAGTGAGCAGCATTTCATCGAGGAAGAAAACTTTCACTGTATTTTGTGAAAGTAGTTGGACAGCCTGAATCCTTTTAAATCATGGCATGTCGGACTTCTGTGGAGTGTGGCAGGAGCTGCCCATGTTCAGGACAGGCAAAACCAGGCGTCGGGAGCCCTGTGGAACCAGGCGGCTGGGTTTGAGCTGAACCTGTTTGCAGAAGAGCAGTTGCTGGTTTAAAAAGGACATTGTTGTAACATTTATGGGTCTCTCTCTCTCAGTGTAGAATTGAGTTTATGAGAGTACCTCAAAATTAAGGCATCTTTGCTCAAATGTGGTCTTCTAAGCCTGCTGGGGAAGAACTGACTAAATAAAGTGTTAACAAGTGGTGAGTAAATGATTTTAATAAATGGCTAATCAATTGTTATAGAGCCTGGGAAGTCAATAGAGCTTATGACCTTGGCTTATAACCACGTTCAGACCTTTAACATGCTTACAGTACCTACAAATCATTCATTAGGCTTTTATCAAGCACCTATTAGTAAAAGTCATAATCTAAAACAAGACAAAAAAAGCATTATTTCAGTTGCTTTGTTTCGAGCCTGATGGCACAATTTGGTTGCACCGCAAAATAGTCCTTCCTTATGTAAAAAAGCTGTAAGACACCACTGGTCCCAGCAGCAGCGTTATCGTGGTGCAAACATCAGGCAGGGGAACAGCAGGAGCCCGCGGCCAGGAGCAGCCAGTGCATGCACGGCAGGCGCAGTCCCAGTGCTGGGACACTCATGCCAGTCTGTAGGGAAAACCGTCCTGCAGCAGTCAATAATTTATTTATATTTACTTTGTATCAATGCCTTAAATGACAGGTTTCAGCAGATAAGCCAGGCGGGCGGAGGGAGCCCGTGTCACTGCTCTGGACAGCATAGCTCGGGGTGTTTTCACTCCAGCAAAAGGTGTTTGCAGTTGCTTGACTGTTGTAAAACTTGCATGTGTTTTCTTGTCCTGCGATTTCGGAAAGTGTGTGAGCAGGGATGCGTTCTAGCTGTGCTGCTCTTCCTGCTTTCCCTGGTCTTCCCTGTCCCATTTTGTGTGTACGTTTGTGCCTCAGGGAGGCAGGCAAAGATGCAAGTGAAAACATGCGGTTTTCTTAGAATATAAATAACAGAAAATTAAATATAATTTTTTGTTGTTGTAGAGTTGTTTGTTCCCTGCAGTCTACAGTTGCTTGCTCCTTTGCTGTGCTCTTGTAGTCTTTGAGGGTTTTTAATCTTACTAGAGGGATACTATTTGAAGGACGGTGTAGGGCACTTCAGCTAACTTGCTGCTAGCTTAACTGTGTGCCCAGCGAGGAGCTGTGTTTGCAGACATGGGTGCATGCCCAGAAAGTCTCCCTGGGCTTCTGAAAGCCATGGTCTGCCAGACATGGCTGCCTCTATCGGATGGCTTTTTGCCTTGCCTTTGTTGTCTGGGTCCTTGTCTGCCACTACAGCCTGGGCCAGCATTGCCAGACTTTGCCACCTCCACCACCCGCCTCCTCCCGGAGCAGCCAGGTGCCGCCTGCGGAGCCAGGACCCTCGGGAAGAGATGCCCGTGCCCATCCCCGTGCCGCCTGGGCTAAAGCCCTGCACGTGGCACAGGTCAAAACACAAACCCTGGGCAGGGAGCACTACCCAAGACCGGCTCAAGGGAGGTTTAGCTTTCATTGTTGTTTTTTTATCTTGGGGTTTAAACGGTTCCACCATCTTCCTGGTAACTCCTGGATGTCTTGGTGCGGATGCCAGACTCTTGAATGGCTGTAAATGACTTGTGGCTCGCTCTTGCCTGCTGAGCCGCAGCCTCTGCCCAGAGCTGTGCGTCAGGGCACGGTCAGGTGCTGCCATGCTCCCCGCAGGGAGCAAAAAGGGGTGCTGCAATTTCTGCTGGCTTTTGTGTTGGCTCTCCTGCTTCTCACAGAGGGTGGCTGGGAACGGGCACGGAGGGTGGAGATGCCCTCCGCAAGAAGCCACTCATCTGATTTAGGAGGACATGGAGTCCTTGAGCTCTTTAAAATCAAAAGGCGGGGTAGAGGGTTTGCGCAAAACAAAATTCACAGGGCAAAATGTGTAACTAGGTGAAAATGCATGGTCTACTGATTTCTTGGAGATTTGAGTGAATTCTGTCCGAGTGGAAACATCGACCACCCCTGTTTCCCAGAAGGTGGGTCACGCTCTGTATTCGCTGCAACACTCCCCTGTGAAAATGCAAGTGTGCATCGTTCTTTATTTTATCGCCGTGGGTTTGGGCATTTTGTTACATTAGTCTAAATAGGTTTGTTTCCATAGCTGCGTACTGCTGATAAAATCCCCGTGTAGGATCTCTCGGTCTCCCTGTGCTTGTGTACCAGAAATAAACCACACGCAGTTGTCAGAAGATGAGCTGCTGCCGTGGCGGGTGCCGAGCTGCGAGGAAGTTTGGGCTGGACCTCGCTGAGACGGCAGGAGCGTGGCCTCTCGCCCCGGTGCCACCACGCAGCGTCCCACGGCCGCTCGCAGCTCTGCAGGCAGCGTTGGTGCCTGGGTGGCCCTGGGGACCTGGAGCACCTGGGCAAGGAGCTTCTGCAGGAGGGATGATGTTTTGGAAATGGGGTGGTAAGTGGTGGAGGCAGGGGGAGAAGAAACTCCCTGTCCCTCACCTTTTTTCAGGTAGAAAGGTGTGGATGTGGCAGGGTGTGCTGGTGAAAAATTGGCATCAGGTGGCCACCAGGATAACAAAATCTGCTCTTGCTCTGAATTCAGCGTATTCACCATCAACTGTCAATATTTTACCTCTCATCAGAAGGGGTATGGGTGGGTGGGCTTTTAATGGCTATATAAACTATCTCCGCTGCCAGGGCTGCTTTTGCTTGGCTTCAGGCTGTAACTCCAAAGGTCTAGCCTGGGGGTGGCAGAAGGATGGATGGTCCCCCAGAGGTGGCTGCTGGTTGTTCCCAGGGTTGCAGGTGCCACGTAGAGTGGTGTGCCTGGGTCAGCGAGTGCTGGTGGTGCCCAGGGTGGTACTGCACCAGTGCCACCACTTCTGCACACGTGAGTCCCTCTGGTTTCACCGTCTGTACAGCTGGGTTGAAGCCCATCTTCTGGCAGAAAACCCAGTTTCTAAGAGGTAAGTTATCTTTCCTTTGGGAAGAGTGAAACTAATGATTTTTGTTTTGCCAAAAGTTCTGATCTGCAGGTTGGCACGTTCTGATGCGGGACCAGCCCCGCTGTCTGCTGGGAGCGCTGGGGCCGGGTGCTGGTCCTGCTGCCTGCCACGGCATGGTCAGGGCACGGCCGAGGGCACGGCTGGGGTGTGGGAGCATCCCGGGGAAAACCTCGTCCTGCGGGTGCGTGGGGTTGGCTGGCCTGGGGTGCTTCCCCTCGCTGCTCTGCCGGGGGTGTCCCTAAACCCCCGGCTGCTCTCTCCTTTAATGCATCTTTTTAAGTACTGGGTAATGGTGTTCTCTTTCTGGCAGAGATGAAGGAGGGCTTTTAATAGGTCTTTTGTTTTCTCTTCGTGCAGTTCCCTGGCAGTAACCTGCCATTAGCTCTAGCATTTATTTAGGGTATTTGTATTTTTGTACGCGGGGACCTACAACGCTGAGAAGCCAAGGGGCTTGTCCAGGGTCACGCGAGAAGTATGTGGTAGAGCTGGGTCTCAACTTCAGCATTTTTGAATGTTGAGCTGACCTTTTTCTAGGCTTGGTGGAGAGGAAACACTTTGGTTTGTCCCCTTTTAACTGAGACAGACAGGGAAAGCAGGGGAAAAAAAAAAGGCTTTGTGGAAGGAAGCGTATTTTTTTTGCTCTCTCCTGTTGGCGATCTGCCACGGGTATGGTTGCACTGGGGAGTGTGAGGATGGTATGTGTGAAATACATGGAGGCAAAGGGAAACCCAGGGCCAATCAGGCTGGAAAGCTGATGAGCTCCTTCATCTCCACCGGGCCCAGCTGTGCTGGGAACCAGGAGCTGCCCCCAAGCTGCTGCTAAACCCTGTGCCGGCGAGGAGGGGTGGGCTGTGCGTGGCCTCCCTCCCTCAGTAACCTGGTGTGTTTTGGGGGCGATGGGCCGATGGCTGCAGCTGGGGTTTGCATCACTGCCCCTGCCCCGCAGCGCGTGTGTGCTGCCTTGTCTGCGGCAGCCCCTGTGTGCTGGCAGCACAATGCTCGCCTTCACTCGCCCTCAGACTGGAGGTCTAGACGCTCTCCCTGCCTTTTGTTATCAGGGTCACAGGTTAGGGAGCGTTCCCAGCTCCTGTTCCCTCTGCCGGTCAGGAAGCCTTCCCAGAATCGGGCACTCCACTTAGGACTGCAGCCGGGACCCCTCCAGAGGGAGTTACCCCGCTACCCGAACGGACTTAGGTTTAAAATTATTGTGGCAGCTCCCAAAAAGAAATGTGCTTTTGAAATGCAGTCGGGATCACCCCCACTCCAGTTCTTGCAGGCACAGATGCTCAGCTGACACCAGCTAAATAGAAGCCTTTTAGCCCTTGCCAGTAAGTCTAGAGCAAACTGCCAAAAAGCATTGAGGACCAAGATACAAAACGAAGTCAGGCCTGAGCAAAGTACTTACAAATGAAGGATGGAACTGATGTGCTCTGTCTCTTGATTTTTAGCACATGAGATGCTTCAGTCCTGGGGTTTTGTTGAAATACAAGGGTGGAATTTTAAAGATTTTCAGCAGATACAAAGCAAGTCCCCTAGCAACACAGGAAAGGTTTTTTTCTCGTAATGCAGACTTTTTGACATGAAGCATTTGTGAAATTCTCCCCACCCCCCTTAAATCAAAGATGAGTTTTGCTGAAAGAGATATTTTTAGTAGCTTTTAGACGTACTCAGAGATGGGACTGGAACCCTCGATGTGCATCTGCTTGTTCCCGCAGCCCACCCTGGCTGGCTGAGCGCTCCCGCAGCGTCAGCTTCACCTGGCCCGGAGGGAGAGCAGCCCCTTGCCTGGGAGGGTGGGAGGTGGGGGAGAGGGAACCAAATAAGTTGGTAGCAAGTTTCTTGCACGGCTTCTTCTTTTTTCTGCGGTGTGGTTTTTTTTGGTTTGTTTTTTTTTCCTGGCAAGAAGATGTAACAAAAAATTGGCAGGTTCATACTTTTTATTATTGAATTAAAATCTATTAAATAATAACAGTGAGCCAAAACTTGAAATCGCTATTAGGCAGTGCTCTCGGTGAAGTGAAATGCTTCTGGATCTGGCTCACTTCTGCATTTTGTGTGTATGTGCGTGTGTATTATGTGTGAAGAATGAGTGCGTGAAGCTCAAATAGAGGTTTTAAATAGAAATAACTCTGGCAGCTCTTTCTCCGTGAATCCAAGGCTATTATGTGTCTGGCTCTCGCCAACACGAATTGCAGAGGAAGTTCATGTAAACTCCATGGCTGATTTGACAGCTGCACAGCCATGGCTGGTTCGGAGCCTGGATGCTGTTGAGCAGAAGCGATGGTGTTTCTCTGTGTCCGGTGATTTACCTCTTTGCAGAGGGCGAGGGGGGACCAAGGGAGCCTGTTTCCCACCCCAGTCCCGGCACCCGCAGCGCTCTGGGGCCGCGGTGACATTGCAACCTGGCGTCGTGGTTCTGGACTCGCCGGGAACTGCGATGGCGGAGGTGCGCAGGGTGACCGCAGCCGAGCGTTCGTTGGGAAACTTGTTTTATCCTTATGGCAAAACCTACAGGTTACGGTCAGGTCAAGGCTTGAACTCCTTCCCTAAAGCTTTATCGGTGGTCTCGCATACTTCCAGCTGCCCACCCCGCTCCTGGGACAGCGGGGCTGCCGTGGAGCTCTGCTCCCTGCATCCCTGCATCCCTGCATCCCTGGAGGGGCTGGGCTGCAGAGCCCGCTGGGTCCGGTGGTGTCCGGCCCCTCCAGCACCACATCTGCCACCTGCGGGGGCAAACCTGCGCTTTTAGCCCCTGTGGAAATCCTAGTGCAGCGTGGGGAGGAAAGTGCACCTGTACGCACCACGGCAGCGGGAACAATTTGGGGTTAATTCCGCTGCGAACCCACAATGCACCGAATGATGCTGCTTGTATGGGGTGTGGGGGAGAAATAATGTTAAATTAAACTCTCCATAAGGGAAGAAAAGCATCCAGCCCCATTCTTTACTGCTCATTTTAGTAATTTCTTCCAGATAACCTACACAACTGTGTCAGTGCAATTAAAGCAGAAATTCTGTCTAATGAACAGTTGTAGCCCTTGGGCTATTATGGAATGAACAGTGAAGTTGGAAACAGTCTTATTAAAATAATAATTAAGAAACGAGGGTGGGGAGGCAGAGGGAGGTGCCAGTGAGGTGGTGGGATGCTATAGGGTGAGGAGCAGAGACTGCGGTCGTGCCAGTTTTGAACTTCCAGGGGTGACTCCGCACCGTGACCCCCCCTCCCACAGAATGACTGTACGGCGTGGCTGGACCCGGGGCTGGGCACTCCCCAGCCCCTCTCCCCCGTCAGGGGCACCTGGTCGTGCCATGTCACAACAGGACAGTCTTTAAAAGCCAGTCTTGCACTCTGATAAAAGCAGCTGCCTGTAGGGTAGCTGTAGGTCCGCTTGCTCCATCGTGGGCAGCGTTAGCTGTCCTGTTAAGCCAGATCAGCTATTTTGCGTATATATTTCTTAGAGATTTTGGTTGTCCAACAGCTGATAAAGCTCAAGAAGGGAGGAGAATGTTTCTTGTGTTAGACAGGATTGTATCTGGTTTTGCTTTTTCCAGAAAACTGTCCTTTCTCGGTAAAAAACCATGCTGTGCACACCCACATAGTTTGCTTTAACTTTTCTTTCTCTTGCTCTCCTGAGGACAGTGACTGCCCAGGCTGAACTGTGTCAGTGATGGAGACTGGCCAATTATTTACTTACAAGCAAAAGAATAAACTAAAAAATCCTTTTCAGTGTTAACACTTGGAGTTATAACAGTGTCTCTCTTCAAGCCATCATTTTATATCGGTTAAAACAATACTTGGAGCTGGCTTTTTTCAAACTTAATATGCTCCTATTTAGAAATGCATGTGCTGCAGAAAGCTAGTGATGTCTCAGATTAACAAAATAAAAAAAAAAAAAAAAGCAAATGCCATAAGAAAAAAAAAGGCGAAACAAATCCCACTGGAATGATGCATTGGAATGATTTTAGTGGGATTTGTATCTATGAGCTGTGGGGTTTTTGTGGTTTTTTTCTTTTGAAATGGTTGTGAACCAGAGTGATTACTTATCATTTTCATTTTAACTCCATCTGACAAATCGTTTTAGATGGAGAAAGCAATACTGCATCTTTAAATGGCTACTCTGTCAGCGCATCTTGCAGGGCTTTAAATGCCCTTTGTTATCGCAGTCTAGACAGGACGCAGGCGGAATATTTGATATGTTATAAGGCAAAGATTTGACAAGGTTGAATTAATTTACTGGCTTATTTAAAACTGAATTTGAAAACATTTTTCCTTAAAAACTTGTCTTTCTCTCTATATCCTTTTTTTTTTTTCCGAACTTAGTACAGTATGTTTCAACCGTTTAGACTGGGAGAGGAGACATTAGCTTACTGCAGCCTGCAGTACTTTAATTGCCCTTTTTATGACTGTCTAGACATCATGCAGATGCATGTTTGTGGTGAGAAGACATTTCCCCCTCTGGTTATACGATAGTCTGAACCCTTTACATTGCCTATCTCCTTACCCCCTCTGTCTTGGAATGCGCTTTACTCCCTCCATCTCCGAAAATCACTTTTTCCCCGTTTTATTTTTTTTTGAAGGACACTTCAGTCCCCATTTTTCTGTTCTTTCCGTGTGCTTATTTGCAAATGGTAATGCTTTCTGGGGGAATAAAGGTATGTGGAGCAAAAGGCTCTTGGAGCCTCACCGGCAGGTCACGCCGCAGAAGGCACAGCCGAGGGATGGCTTTGTGCGGGGCTTGTTTCCGTGCCATGTCCTGCGTGTACCTGCATCTCTCCGCAAGTACGGCCGTACGTGTGTATGGCTGTGTTTGTTTGGGTTCCCCTCGCCATAAGAGCACAGCCTTGCAGGCCAGGTTTAAGAATGAAAATATCAGCCAGGTTTGAATGGGTTCAGTTATAGTTATGCAAATGGGATGCATTAATTAACCCCGTTGCTATAGCTACTGCTTTATTGTTAAATGCAGTGAAAAGGGGACAGGCTGTGTCCATGGATAATCCTCTCCTCTGTGCTCTTCCCCCCTTGCCCGTCTTCCCGAAGTCGCCCACCGCCCCGGCGCGAGGGCAGCTGCCGCCGGGCTAGGGATCGCGCCCATGGAGGGGATGGGCGAGCCGGGGGGCTCCCGGCCCCCGCGGCCCCTTCCCTCCAACCGCCCCAAAAACCCTATTGTCGGGGCTGACCTCGAGGGTCAGCTCTCCACCGCTGCCCCGTGTCATCAATCTGCCGTCGGGACGGGATGGGGATGCTGGGGACAAGGCGGGATATGCCAGGGTTGGGGACCGGGGTGGCCGGGCGAGAGGAGGGCGTGGGGGCTCAGCCCCGTGCTCGCTCCAAAAACTCTCTCTGCCGAGCAAACGCTGCTGGGTTTTGCATGGGAGGACAGCTTCTCTTCTCGTGCGTGCTTAAAAACTCACGAGTACGAAACGCTACAACAAAAGTTAGGCTTTCCAGCACGTCTGCTGTAGGAGTTAAAACCTTTCTCGGGCTGTTGCTACAGCTGAGGTGGAAGTAAATTTATTACCTTTAATTTTGTCAGATTTGGGGCGTTTTTACTCACCTCCCCCATTCGCTCTGGGGGGTGGGTGTGTGTATAAATATACATTTTTTATTTTTATTTTTTTCACATCTCTGAGTGAGAGTATGCACGTGCATTCGCTCCCATCTGGTGCTGTTCAGACCAGTTCAAGAACTGAACTTGAATGTTGCGGTGACCAAACGCAGTGTGTGAGTGTCTGGGCATTTGCGTGCCTTTTGCATTTCTTTTTTTTTCTGCAGTGCATAATTACGTCTGTAACTTAAGACTGTCCTTGTTCCATGGGAGTAACTTACCTTGTGAGAGGTCACTCCTTTTGTAAGCATAAAGCTGCAAAACGATAGAGATGATAACGGCGCTGAAGCAGAGGCAGAGAAGGGAGAGGTATCCTGCTGATCGGCCCTGGACGGGGCTGAGGAAATCCGGTGGCGTTACAGCCCTGCCACGACCCGTGTGGCTTTGGCCAACTTGCTCAATCCGCGTTTCGACACCCGTCTGCGAGCCACGCGCCGGGGCAGCCCCCGCGAGTCCTGCAGCCCCGTGGCCTCGGGACGGGGGGGGGCACGGCGGGGGTCCCCGCCACCGATCCCGAATGCCGATGGGCTCCTCAAGGCTGCGCCGGGTTGATAAGTGAGACGGCACGGGGGGAGCCGTGCTGATTCGCACAGGGAAAAACCAAAAATTGCCGGAGGAGCAGACGTTCCCCGGCTACAGCTTGCGGTGTTCCATGGCTTCTCCGTGTGCCGAGCCGGGCGCTGGGAGTGAGTCGGTGGGTGTTGTGCTTGTGGCACGAGGCACGGGCGTTGCTCTCGTCCCCGTGTCCCTGCCGGCGTGTCCCAGCTCCAGCGCTGGTCCCGCAGGACTTGCCGGGCACCGTGCCGGGGGTTGGGTGCTGGCGCTGGGGCACCCGGGCTGCAGCTGGCTCTGGCGGGGCCATGGCCGAGCATGGTGGGAATCGGCCGATGAATGGTTTTCCCAGGAAGAAGTGGAAATAGAAACTTTCTAGAGGACAGCCAGGGTGGAGGGAAGTGGAAGGGGAGGACACGGGGGAGGGAGGCCCGGTAAAACCCGGTATATAGCGCGTTCAGCCGGGAGAGGCTGTGGACCGTGCCGATGACAGCCATAAACCTCCACCTCCAGACCCACGTGCCGTCAGAGCTGGCTGTTCTGCAGCAGGGCATCCCACCCGGAGCAGGAAAGCCTGTGCCATCTCGCTGCTTTGCAGGCGAGGAGAACGCTTTGCTGCTGCCTTCCTTTCCGTGAGCGCAACAAATGCAGCGTGCTGGATCCTCGTGACCTGCAGAATTAAAGCTGCTTTGTTTTGAGGGGCCTGGTGGCTGATGCGACGCATATTCCTTGGTGCCTGCGCAGCAGCAGGAGGGGGGAGCAGGCTATGGCACCGCCGGCAGCGGCTGATGGTGTGCGCTGCAGGTGCCCGTCGGTGCGAGGCAGCTCTGTTGCAGCAGGAGACGGGGCTCAAACGAAGCTGGAATTGGAAACCCAATCCCTGTAATTGCTGTTAGCTTTCTGGAAAGGTGGCAAAGCCCTCCCTGGATGGAGCACTTGCTCTCCTTGGAGCGTCCGCGACTGGCAATTTGTCTGTCGAAACAGATGTGGGCAGCGAAAAACATCTATTTCTATAACTAGAAACAAATTTGGTAATTGCCTCTTTCAACAGGACTTGCTCAAGCAGGAAATGAAATTCCTAAATGGCAGTTAGCAGAAGTATTTATAGCTAAGTTCATAAACGAGATGTGCTTTCCTTTGTCAGGAGTTTCTGCTGGGTGGAAGGAAAAAAACCCTCTATGGTAGCAAGCCACATATTGATCAGGAGTGTTTCCAGGGTATACGAAAATACTTATTTATTAATGTGTTTATTTTTACTAGCTGTAGAAATACCCCTGACAAACAAAACCCCTTTGGTCTTTCAGGGTCAGCTGGCAGGCTTTGATCCGGATATTGTGTACTTTTTTTTACTCATTTTTTGCTAGATTTTTTTTTTCTGGTTTATGCGATTTATAATTGCAAACAGTAAACACTTGTTCCCGTGTCCTGCTCCGGATGCTCCTGTTGAAGGAGGAGGGTGACGCGCTGCCCTCGCTCTGCCGCAGGCCTTGTCCAGCCCCGATGCCATCCTGCCGCCTTGGGGAGCAGGAGATACTGTGGTGATCCTCAGCTTAGTGGGGGCCATGAACCTAGCTCAACACTTTCTAGTGAGCAAGCAAATTTACCTATCTTTTAAGTGCAAAACCAGAATTACTTTATGCTTTTAATCCAGTTTAGCTGTCCTGACCCTTGGGAGTAACTTCAAAAGCAGTGTACTCCCTCCAGTCGTCTCAGTAGGCTGGGATCAGGCTTACTGTGCATAAAATATTTTCTCAAAATCCTGGAAAAGGGGAAGTTGAGAGAAATAAGCACAAAAAAGGGAGAGAAGGGGTTGGCACATACAAGATTTTAGAGAGTCTGAGTGTCCCAGAGATCCTCATTAGTTCTCATTGCTCTGAGGGAGCTGGTTAACGTCTTTAGTAGTTTCTCTAAACAAGTCTCCGTTTGACAGGTCTCTGCTTGGAGCCAGGAGGTGTCCCAGCTGAAAGAGCTGCTGACCCCAGCTCTCACGTTTGCAATTCCCACGTAAAAGCCGAGTGCTGCCTTGCTGATCCTGCCTTTCTGGTCTGTGAATGCAGGTCCTGCTCCCCACAGCTGCCGCTGTGGCCCTGCTAGCTCAGGAAGGACACCTTCTGAAAACAGGCACACTGGTGTGATCGGGACGGTTACTGTGTTTTAAGGACTAAAAAATTTTCTGAGGCCTAACCAGTCTGATGCTTCTGTGGCTATAAGCATGAAATGGGGCCATTTCCTTTAAAACAAACAAAAAAAGGGGGTGGGGGCGCAGAAGCAGGATGAGGCCATCATTTGCCAGTGACTCAGAGGATGTGATGCTTGATTGCCCGGGGTGAAAAATGAAGAAAACAAACTATATTAAACGCACAGTTATGGCCCAGAGATTGACACTATGAACATGACTTCTTGGGGCCCCATCACCCATTTTCCAGCGATGTTTTTTTTCTCAGACTGGCTCCTTTTCCCAGTCCCACTTGCTCTCTGTCCTCCTGCCCTGTTCTCAGTCTGCCATCCCTAGCTCGCACGGCATTATTGCTGCTTGCTACATCAGAACCGGCCATGTTGAATCTGGAAGTGTAATTTAGCTGTTACAACTGTACTGATGATGCATGAAGCAGGACCAAATCCAACAGGCTTTTCCCAGCCGTCCTGCCTGTTGTCACGGGCCTGATCCTGCTCTCTTTGATGACTTGGTGTTGCTGCTGCCGCTCCAGCTTCACGTTGCTGCTGATTACTGCCAGCAGTGGCGATATCAAGACCATATTCTGTATCTAGCTCCAGCACTTCCTGTGCTGCCTTGTAAACAAATACAGTTGTTGACAGTCTGATGGGCTCTTCATATGTGGTTTTATGGAGGTATTATTTAGAAGATAAATGTAGCTGAGGCTAATACACAAGTATTGCAGTAATGACTTCACCTGGTCTGATTGCTTCTAAGATGACCTAACAGACGAGTGGTGGAGGGTGAGTAAGCTGCCGTCTGAAGTTCTTTGTTCTTTCATCTCTTCTTCCCTGTCCACAGTCTCGGAGAGAGGGAACGTTCGTCTCTCTAAGGAGTGGAGCTCGGCATCTGGTGGATGAAACGGCCTCTCTAAACCAGGAGCAGCATTTGGTGCACCCTCTCTGGCAGCCTTTGGATTCCAGCTGCTGCCTGGAGCTGTTTTGGTTCTTGCTTAAATTAGAGCAGTTCAAATGTAATGTTTAGCATAATGGGCATGTGCCTTTTCCAAGCAGGGCTGGGAAGGGTGCGCCAGGGCAGAGCTGCTTGCACCGGGCTGTGTTGCTGTGCCAGGGTATTTTCCTCCACACCGTAAGTGTGAAGAGGGGAGGGCAAGGGGCCATGGTCAGACATGGTCCCAGCACCGACCCTGCTGCTTCTCCTGTGGGATGCTGCAGCATCTGAGCCCCTGCAGCTGCTCACTGAGAAGTTGTGAGTTTATTCCCTACTAAAATCATGGCTCAGAAGAGTGACCAGATTCACATGGCTCTACTCAAATTCACATTCTTTAGCCTTGAGTAGAAAAAATGAGGTCCACTCTTTGGCTACGTTGCTTAACCCACATCCTTTTACGGAGGCTTTGATGAGCATCTGGCATAACGATGACACTTAGGCTGGACTTGATTCTGCTCAGTTTAACCCTCAGGTCCATCCAGGGAGCTACATGCAGCTCTAAAGCATGCCCAAATTTTGCTGTACTGTCTGTCCCCTGCTCTCCAAAAGTATGCTCGCAGCTGGCAGGCACAAATGCAAGCTCTTGGGGCAGGCAGGGCTCTGAATTGAGCATGAGGACCGGGCAGAACTCGGGCCAGCTCTGTGGACCCTGCTTTGGTCCAGGCGTGCTGCAGACCAGTTCAGTAATGTCAGCTCTGGCCTTTCTGGTTCTGTGCTCGCAAAAGACAGCATGTCGGTGTGTGTAAGGCAAGGCGGTACAGGGTGTTCTCAGCTTTCATTTTCCGAAAGTGATTAGGACTTGTTTTGTGCCCTAATTATTGGGGCACGCAAGGTAGCGGTAGGCTCTCAGCTGTTCATGGCAAGGACTGTCCTTGTGTGTCTCCTTGCTCTCAATGGTGCCTCTGGGCACTGCTGAAGCTGTGGTGCTCTGAAATGTCAGCGAAGACTGGGGAGGGGAGCGGGTCGGGCTGTCAAGTAGCTGACAGAATGGATAAGGGTGTCTCTCCTCCTCCTCCTCCTCTGCAGCCTGCTGGTGCCCAAGCCCCTGCCCTTGCGGCTGCCTTCAGCCAGAAATGTGGGTGCTGAGAATGGCTGAAAGTCAGACCCATCACTTCTGGTTTAGGGCAGCGTCTCTGCCTACCCATTGGCAATAAGTTTCGTGCAAAGACGGCAGCCCAGGTCTGTTGGAGAAAATGCTGGGTCGTATCCTTCTTCTGCCTGTCAAAGTGCCTGGGTGGGTAGGGCAGCAGGCAGGGACCTCTGGACCAGTGGTTAAAAAGGATGCTTGCTGTAGTATGCTGATGAAGCAGCTCAGGTTTTGGGTGCTGACAGACACTTACTGATGCTGGAAGAGAGGGCCCTCAGTCTGACCCTATTCCGAGACTTGTTTTGCATTTGCTCTTTGAGGAACTGCACAAGCCCATTCAGAAGCCTCTAAGGTTACTGGCCTGAAACGGTTCTTGGCTGAAATCCTTGTGCATCCCTGCTTGGCATCCCACAAAGCTTCTAAGTGCAGAATTTGGGGAATCATGGACAGGGAGGAAAGATGCGTGGATGCTCTTCAGCTCCAGGCTTCAAATTATTGCCTGTACCAGTCTGATTTGGACTTCCATTTCTACCCCGCCACCTTCCTGTGCATGCACAGTTGCAAAGTAGCTGTACCCTTATTTATGCATGCTTTTTTTTATGTAACTAGAGTGCTGCCATCAAGGGCTACAAGGAACCTGTTCAAACAGAAGATACCCAAGGGTGGGGGTGGATGAAAAGTTGAGAAAATTGGGAGGAGGGGGAACTGCAGTCAGGGCTATGCACATCTCTGCTGTGTCTTGCTCTGAGTCATGCAGCAAGGGCAGCTCTGTGGGTATCAGAGGTGTTAATGGAAAATCAGGGATGAAAGTGCTCACTGCAGATTTGTGAACACTTTTCATTAATTCATCTGGTTAATTTTGCTGTGTCTGGAAAGACTCGCGCGCGCGCATGTGTGTGTGTGTCTGTGTGTGTGGAGACCTTCCTCTCCGGGGTGTGAAGGAGGGGTGCGTGGAGGACAGAGCGTTGCAGTCAGTTGAACTTACCCTAAATCCCCAAGGATTACAGAGGAAGCCGGGACATGTGGTGTGACATTACAGCGTCACCATATTTAGCTGATGGTAGGCAGCAATTCATTTATGGATTTCATAAGCTCCAGGACCGGGGGCTGTGCTGGAGGCCGGTACCGCTCACTGGGCGCTGCTGCGGCATGGTCCCCACCGAGGTGCCCCACTCCGCGTTGTTGCGGGCTTTCGGTCGGAATCTGTTGAATCACGGTGCTGAGTCACCCACGTGAACCAGGCTCCGTAAATAACCACAGGCACTCCACAAAGCGGCTGTGCACGGTGAGGAGTGGAAAGTGCTGCTTCATAGTCGGAGCAGGGGCTCTGGGGGCAGAAAGTAAGATGCTTTTCTCAGCTCTGCTTTCTCTAAGCATCACCTCGTGCTTGCTGCGGTGTCAACAGGTATCCTGCTCCCACCCTACAGGAGGCACGTGTTCTCCCAAGGGCCGGTGGCTGGCAGAGGGCTCAGGTGCCCTGTGCTGCAGGTTCCCCTTTCATGCCCATAGATTTGTGCCCAGTAATTGCATCCTGTTGCTGGTGAGCTCTTTGGCTCCATGCGTGCACCAAGGACCATGCTTCTCCTGCAGCCCCAGGAGGGACCGGGTTCCTTGGCGAGGCTGAGTCAGAGCTGGGTCTCGTTCCTGGGCTGAGTGACCTGGGGAAAGGCTTTGTCTCTCTGCGGTGGACGGGCTGGGAGCCTGGGCTCACCACTTGGCAGCTGATCCGGGTGCCCGGAGTCAGGGTGAGCACTCCTCCGCCTCGCCATGGTGCATCTCCCAAGCCAAGCTTTGCTCCAGCTGCTGGCCCTCTTTGCCTTCCTAGGCACCTGAATTACCTCATTCCCCACCGCCAACCCCCTCTATCCGTGCATCCACTCCATCCAAAGGCTATGGCTCTGCCAGCTGAGCGGCGAGGGAGGCTGCGGTGTGCCCACCGCTGTGGGCAAAGCCTTGCTCTAAAGCCCTGCTTGGGCACCTGCAGGCCCTGCTGGGGTGGTCCGGGTGCTGCAGGGGCAGGATGGGGCCAGGGAGCTCAAGCTGCCTGCCGTTAGGAATTATCCTTAGCCGGGGTCTTCTGGAGGCTAGAGAGATGCTGCCCAGGTTTGTCCAAGACCTGGTAATGTCTCTTTGTACTTCAACAGGAAAGCTGAAAAATCTCAGTCTGTTTCTGCCCATTTTATCAAGGCTTGTTAGGCAGCAGGAGAAGCTGCACAAAGCTATTCCGTTCAGTCTTAGTGTAAAAGTTGTTATCTGTCAGAGAAAGCGAAGACCAGAGGTGAAGGCACAGTACGTGGTGAGGTTCCTTGGCTTTTGCATTAGGCACTTACAGGATGTTTCTCTGGGAACATAAATGACGTTTAATTAAAAATAGTCCCTATGTATGGTGGAAAATGACCACTCTGGAAATTTCTATGCAGCTGGGTTGCAGAGTAACGTCCCAGCGTAGAAAAGGAGTCTGTTATCTCAGATTGTAGGTGTTAGTGGGGGGTCCTCAACAAGGTGGTCGTTGCGCTGCGATGGGCTAAAACCCGAGGCTGGGTCAAACACCCCTCCTGCCCGGCGAGGAGCCTGGCTGCTGGGAGCGAGCACCCGCGTGGGCAGTGATGGCACAGCGGTGATTCAGCGGGAAACGCTATTGCCACAGTTCTCTGAAACTTCTGAAATAGCAAAATCTGCATTGTTCTCAACCCCTGTTTAGTTTCCCTGACTCTTACTCACTTCCTTTCGGATTTTTCTACTGCTCAAATTCGCATCAGTTTCTAGATGAGGGGAAACCACTGGAGTTAAGCTTTCATTCGCTTTTTTTGCCTTTTCTGGGACTTGTGCTATTGGAGATGTTGGGGCAATGTTGGAAGTTTCCCTGTAGCGGGGGGGCTGTGCCCAACACCCCCAAAGCCTGACGAAGGCTTTGCCTGCCTCTGTACCAGCTCTCCTCTCTGTTGGGCACATGGAACAGCTTCAAAACACAGTTTTAGATGTATTTTCCCGAAGAATGCTAATAAAATGAGTGATAATGGGGCTGTGATGCTGAGGGACCATCACGGGCGCATCCAGAAGCTGAGGTACATATCTCATCCATCCTGGGTAAAAATTAACTGATGGCTCATTAACTTTCAACAGCGAGTCTTGCTTGGGAGGTCTCTCATCCTGTCTGGCGTGAAGCGGGGCGTTAGATTGCCTCACACCAGGCTGATGTCCATCAGAAGATGAAATTAGCAGCAGGAGTTTTTTCTCCACACCCTTAAGAACCTACTTTTTATAGTCTGTGTGAGCTTGTGATCAGACCCATCGTGCTTGAACTGTCCCAGCAATCTGTTTCAAGTCAGAACTAAGGGGTTTTCAATGATAAAAATACCCAGAGGAAGTGAAAGTGAACATAGGAGAAGCAAAGTATTCTGCAGGGGATTCTCTGCTGGCTTTCATTTTGTCTCAGCAAAACAGACTTGGGTTTTAGCACGGCGCACCACAGCGTTTATGGTGACTGGCATTTTTTTAAAAAAAAACCTTTTTTCTTAGGAATTGTGGCTAGTGCCGCTACATTTGTTCAGCTTAGCCATTATCTCCTGAGAACTTTCACTTGTCTTTCTCATCGCTTCTGATACGATATGCAATTCCAGTATATATAGAAATCGTAATTGAAGCTTATAGATAGTTGTTTTGACCTGCAGATGTGTATTATACGCAGCTGAAAGCAAAGGTCATCTTGGCTGAGACCCTGTCTGAAAGCTGTTCTGTCCACTTGTAAATGATAGCTGGAGTACCTGTAATTATTGCAGCAAAATGCAGGTGTATTTTTTTTTTTCCTCCTCTTTATACTTGCCAGTGCTTTGGAGTGTTTGTCTTCAGAAGTGATACTCTCTGTGGAAGGAAGAGCATTAATAAAGTTTATAGTAAGCATTTTATGAACTGTAGTATAGCTGTAAAAAGTAAGGAAATAATGCATTTGAAGTGTATCATAGCCTCACCTCCCCTGCAGCCATTGTGAACTGCGTGTGTGTGCAGAGGCTCAGCGCTCCCAGTGTCACCGCTGACTCAAATGACTCTCCCTCCTTGCAAAAATATTAATGAATTTTAAACTTGTGGGTGCCAACTATTTTGTTCGTAGGCACTCGAGGAAGGTCCGAGATGCACCTTTCTGCAGCCACTTCTGTCGAGCCGTGAGCGCGGTCTTTGGTGGGAGGAGCGGGACTGGGCACCCCAGCAGCCGTGCCGGTCAGGTGCTCCCTGTCGGCACCAACTGCCAGCCAGCTGCCATTTTCATAAATTTCAGACACTTTAGAGCCTTATCGTCTTGGTGCCCAGGCAGCAGCCTGGTGTGGGCAGCAAGGGCATGTGCTGCCTTCCTCCAAAAAGCCCTCTGAGCAGGAGAGAGGCCGCAGCCTACGCGGTGCGGGGTCTGCAGGCTTTGGGAAGCAGCGGAGTCCCCGATCGTTCACTAATGTAAGGCTATAATCGACTGTGAAACCCTTATTCATGGCCGCATATGGCTTAAAGTGGCAAGCGAGTAATGAACTTGAAGAATGGGATGTGACAAGTTATTTTACTTGATCACGAATATCCAGTTTCAGGATGGTGAGAATCTGGGGGAAAAATGCTTAGTTGCAAAACAGTTGCACGCGTGCTGACCGACTCCCAAAGCTGCAGCGTCTAGACAGAAAATACAGAAAAGCAGGTTGTGTCACTTAAATGTGATGTCTGAACCTGTTAGTTTGAAATGTATTCTGGAATAAAAATTATGCAAAATTAAATTAGTGTGACCTTACTTTGCATTTGGAGGCTGAATATGCCCATCTTGTAAAGCCTGGTGCATTTATAACACTTCCCTTGGGGAAAATTACAGAGAGAAATGGAATGAGGTCTCTTCTAATTGAAAAGTGACAATGATTAGGAAGCCAAATACAAAATGTGTTGAGTATTTTTTTTCTTGTTTTGTTGTGTGTGTGTTTTTAAGAATACCAGTAGAATTATGTGCTTTGCAGTTTGGCTTGTTTTTCGTTCCCCAAAGGCTTTTTATTAGCATAGCAGCTGAATTGCACTTGTATAATAACTTATTAACTCAAAGTTTGGGTTTTTAATGATCTTTCTTCATTAATTTGACTGAGCTGCTTGGATAAAATCTTACCAAGTATATCCAGCTTTCCAGTGTGTTGGGTTTTTTCCCCCCTTCTGCAAATGAAGCCCATGAAGACAAGTTAAAACAGAGGGAGAGTTGGCAGAAACTTTCGTGCCTCGAGTGGGTATGAGTCTCTTGAAACTTGAAAAGCACAAATTGAGCGTGTGGGACTTTTTTTTGGTTTGGTTTGATTTTTATTTTATTTTTTCCAAAGGCCAGATTGGGCAACATGAGCCTTCTTGGGATTAAAGCTCACTTTGACGTACCTGATGTGTTTGCTCCTAGGCACTGCGAGGCTGCGCTGCTCCTCACAGGCTGGGCTTGCGGTACAGCAAAACTCAGGCGCTGGGTGCCCTCTCCTCTTCCCTGAGCTCCTGCTGGTGCAGAGAGCAGAGGTTCCCGGTGGTTTGGGCCGCCTCAGATACACACACAGCACTGGGAAGGAATTTTAATTTCAGCAGCACCACCAAAGACGACGTGGGGGCAGGTGCATTTCTCGTATAGGTTGCTTAAATGTTCGAGCCCTCGTTCGTGGTGCAGGACAAGGGGAGATGTGCTCTGCTGCAGTGATTGAGCTGCTTGCTTCCCTGAGCTAACAGAGGAGGTTGGAGAAGAGCAAGGCCATTGGCATGAAAAGGCCAAAGTCCAAACGGGGGGAGCTGATCAGGTTTTATCATTCAGACGCATTTCACCAGACCTGTTTACAGAATGTTAATTTGCAGCTTCATTTTCTCCCTCCTCCCACAAAGTGAGATACTACAATCGCTCTTCTGTTGATAACGCTAGTGTGATTGCCGTAACGTTAAGCTAGATTCCTCATCGAAATAAACCAATTTAGAGTTTGAAGAGCAAGGCGTGATGCATGGCCAAACGCTGCCTGTGTCTCCTGTGGTCCCTGTGGGGGTCCTGCCTGTCCAGGTGACCAGCTCCAAGAGAACATGGGAGGGAGAGATGGGCCAGGAGGAGCATCCCTGCCAGAAGGCAGTGACCCCTTCATTCTGGTAATCATACTGTGCCTTACTATTGCACCTCTTGGCAACTGTTTTGTAATACCCCAATTGCAGGAGTCCCAGAGCCAGAATAAGCAGCGTTCAGGCTGGATGGGGGTGGATGAGAGACTGGTAAGGTGTCCCAGATCCTGATGGAATTCCCACCCTTTCTTCTGCTTCAGGCTCTGCTCGTTATATGTCTGTATGTGTGTGCAGAAAGCTTAGCTTAGGTCATCTGTAAATGACACATCTCGTGTGTGTTCCTTCCTAGGAAGGTCTTAGGGCAGCGCTTCCCGATGGCCAAAACTTCACTTGCGTCAGCAAAGTTCCATGACCAATTTAGCAAGGTTTGGTTCATTTAAGGGACCTCTCATCCCAGGAAAGGAACTTTCCTTTACAACTACCTTGGTCTTGTTTTCCTTCAGAAATATAACCTCTTTTAACCCAAAAGGAAGTTTTCCGTCACTGGCCTCATTTATATTTTTTTCTTTCTGTATTTTTTTACTGTGGCCAAAGCACATGCTGCATTTTGAGGCTAAATTGACTCACTTTCCTAAAAACCTTGGTTGTTTTTTGTTTTGGGTGTGTTTTTTTCTTTTCTGTAATGAATTCTGCAAAAAGTAGGCTCTGCACCCAAGTTGGGTGGCTGTGGGGGAGCCTGTGGGCTCTGCTGCCCACATCTAGGTGAGGCAGAGGGGCCCTGGGTCCGTGCCCCCCTGGGGTCTGGCTCTTTATGGGTGACCTGGAGAGCCCCCAGGGGAGCTGTGGGGGATCCTGTGCCTGGCTGGGGTGCTGGGGCTTCATCTCGCCGCTTGGGTGCTGGAGGTCAGCGGGGATGCTCTCGGTGCCTCCGGGTGCAGCTGGCACTAGGACATGCCTTTGGGCTATGTAGGGCTGCTCTCCTACATAGGAGGGTTGACATAGGAAGAGGTGGTGTGCCTTTTTTTAAAGGTTTTGCGTCATCCTATTTTCCCAGCCCTTTAAGTTTTGGTGTGTTTGCGCGTCTGGTTAATCTGATTTGTGTTTGGAAGAAATGAGCTCCTGTTTCAGCCTGTTCCTCCAGCACAGGGCACCCATGGCAGCTCTCGGGTCCAGTCACCTGTCATTCCCACAGTGTGCTGCTGCTTTGGGGCTGGTTCGTAAATTGTTTGGAACGTGGTTTTTTCCAGGCTCTTCCCTTCACAGTGGCATTCGGGCACCTTGCTGGGGTTGCTGTGGAAGACACAGAGCTCCTCTTTCAAGAAGTTGCCTTTAGCTAAAAGGCAAAAACTCCTTTGCAATGTTTAGCTTTTAATCCCTCTCTTCCCACGCCATGTGCAGTCTTCCGGTGTAGAGGCAGCTGTGTTTCAGGAGTGCTGTAAGTGTATGGGCTCCAAGTCACTCATACCTCTAACTTTGAGTGACAGGTAAGGCTTCTGCTTTCAAGGCATAATTCTGCTTTTTGAAGGTGGTGGGCAGAGCTGGTTAAGCATTTTGGGCAATGGCAGAAATAGCTGCCGTTTAGCAGAATGAGCTCCAAGGTAACTGGCAGCACTCACCACCTGGACTGTTTTCTTGACATTTATTTGCTTTTACTGGCACTTAAATGCCACCTGCCAGGAGAAAACTTTCCATAAAACAAGAAAATTCAATTTGCCTGACTCAGCAGAAGCCACCCCAGCTGGTATGAGCAGTGTGGTACTGCCCTTCGAGGCGTGATGGGTCTTCCTGTGTATCTACAGATATATATATGTGTGTGTGTCTGTCTAGATAAAATACAGAGAGCAGCATCCGTGATAGCTCAGGGCACAGCTTTCCAAAACTGGATGTTACAGCTGTCCCTACTGAGAAGCAAACAAAGTTTAAGTCCCCAGAACTATTGAATTTTGCTGGTCTGGCCCCTCCGTTACGATGAGCACTGGAGTTGCTGCTGCCTGGTCCTGGCCATGGTGAGCTCTGGGTGCTGCTGGCATGAGGGGACTTGGGAGGGAGCGACCGAGCGGTTCAGGGATGGTGTCTGCTCTCTGGGTGCCAAATGTATGGAAATAATGACCCCAGTGCTATGTTTGCCTTCAGTACTCAGTTTTCCTTAGCCTCAGAGAGGTGTGAGGAATTATTTCCTTAGGAAATTTTAGGAGCTGCTTCTCGCTGCCTCCTGCCAAGTGTCTCTGGAGTTAAACCGGATAGTCTGTTGTTTGCTTGTTCTTGTTTGTTTGGAGGATTTTTGGCAGTTTTCCTTTATGCCAGTTCAAGCCACTCAAGCTGCCACTGTCGGCTGGCTGAGCCCTGAGCCGAGGGAAGTCTGGAGCTCCAGGATGTGGCCCCCACGGGCAGTCGCATCGTGCCCACCTGGCGTCTCCCTGAAAAGCAGGGGGTCTCCCCGCCTGTGCCCTGTGGCGGATGGGCCGGCATCGGGGAGAGGGGTCCTGCCAGCACCGGTGCTGGCTGTGCCGTGGGCATCCCGTGCCACTGTCCGACCCTGGGACAGAGGGGACGTGTGCCTGCTGCGAGGGTGTGCTGAGGAAGACTTCAGTCTGGTCCTCCCTGGAGGAAGGAGTGGTGGTGATGGGAGGAGAATTGCAGAAATTTAGCTTGCGTTTAGGTAAATTGTTTCATTAGGAAGAATTTTGCTGGTTTGTGGCTCCATGGCCCCGAGTGAGGCACTCTCAGCGCTGAGATGCTGCAGGTTTCGTACCCGGCGGTGGGGGCACCAGGCACACTGCAGCTGGGAGGACTTTGGGAAGTCCTGTCCACACGGTAGCTTGGGAACACTCTGCTTTGTAGATTGTCTTTGAAGATCCCTCCTGGAGACTCTTCTGTGGCACTGAAAAAAGTGAATTAATGAGTTTTTTAAGTAAGTAGCTGGGCTCAAAGCATGCAGAGCCCCACATAGGCATGCGAGAGCTTTATGGGGGAAGGATGCAGCACTGACAGTCATTGGTGTCTCGGTCACATTAGTTCTTCTTGTGCTCAATTACGTGTTGTTTTTTCTGTTGGTTGAAAGTCTGTCTGTCTCTCTTGCAGCGGAGTTGGAGTTTGTACAGATAATCATAATCGTGGTGGTGATGATGGTGATGGTGGTGGTGATCACGTGTCTGCTGAACCACTACAAACTCTCTGCGCGATCCTTCATCAGCCGGCACAGCCAGGGGAGGCGGAGAGACGAGAACCTCTCATCAGTAAGTCGCACCCTGCTCTTCCACCCCACCTTGTCCTGCGCCGTTTGACAAATGATATGACGCTGGGGAAACGTTAGAGCCAAAGGCTTCGTCTGGGTCATGTTTGCCCTTGTGCCACTTGGCAATGCATGAAGAGACACCCTCCACGTTGGGTCTTGGCATCATCTTCTGTCTCCGTTATGGGGGGGTGGTTGTCCCCTTTTAGGGATGTCTCTGGCTCTTTGAGGTGCTGTATGTTGTAACATATAGACAGTCGTGGCCTCTGCCTTTGCCCTGAGCTTTGCAGTTCAGAGTTCACATCAGTAAAGTAACTGCACGAGGCTGTTCTTGGCGTGTCCTGCTCCTGAAACCGCCACGCACCCTCAGCTGGTTGGGGTGCATGTGCCTTGCCTTTAACAGCCCCAAACTATCAAGTCCTCTGGCGGCTCCAGTGAGAGAGTCTCAAATGGCTATATAAAAACGTAATGCCTGCCACGAAGAGAATAGGGAATCCTGAAATACTTTCTCCAGTTTTCACCAGTGCTGCTGCTGTTGCTGTGGTGGAGGTGTCAGAAAACACTTGTCAGCCAGACAAGCAGAAGTTTCTCCAAGGGGGGTGGTCAGGAGGTTCGCTGTGTAACTCAAGCTCCCCGCTTCATGAAAGCCCCAGGAGAAACGTGTTATTTGTACCTCTGATGGGGAGTCGAGGGGGAGCCTCTCCAGCCTCGAGGCAGATGTTGGTTTATGCGCTTTCCTCAAATGCAGTAGTAGCTCAGAGAGACTTAGAAGAACCTATAGAGAAAAGACATCACGTTTTTTTGGAGGGTGAGCACATACTATTCACAGCTGCCTACGTGGCTCTGTCTTCAGTGCAGGTGTATCTTGTACTGATTATTTATTTATTTATTTATTTATTTTCGCGTTCACCCTGAAGGATCTTAAAGCTCTTTAAACGACAGGGCTTCCTCAAGGTCACTGCTTCGTGCCCTCTCCTCTGCAGGCTTCCAGGGCAGGCTGCGGACACCGGTGCTGCCTTGCGGTGCTTTGCGTGGGGCCGTGCTCTCTTGTATCAGATCCATGCTTGCTGTGGGAAAAAGATCAAATACTGGGATTGCTTGCTTTTTTTCTTTTTCTTGGAGAGAGATATCTAACATCTTTCATTAAATAAGTCTTCGGTACAGCGCTGTTGGAAGCTGTCCAGCCAGCAGATGCCCAGGGTGCAGGCTGTCCCTCTGCTCCGCATTACACACAGCAGACAGAGGTCCCTTATCGGACGCTCGGTGCCGAAGTGAGGAAGACACCCGTTGGGAAGGAGAGCTGTGCAAACCCCGAGCTCAATTAAACCACCCTTCGTTTTGTGGGCTGTGGAGTGCGTCTCGGGGGGGTACGGCAGTGAGCTCAGCTCGTGGTCGTTTATTGATGCTGTGCAACAAGATCAAAGTGCCGGGAGTGCGTGATCCCCTCTTAAACCAGCTGGCGCGAGGGTGGCGATCGCTCGGGCACCTGCCTGCTTTGGGGATCAGAGCTAAACTCCTTGCACGTATCCCGGCTCCTCCCGGAGTTACAGAAATCGTACGTCTCTTCTTACCATCCCGTGCACCCACTTCCAACAGGAGCAGAATGTGGGAATCTGAGCATGTGAATTATTAAAAATAGCAGAAAGATTGTTTTCACATTTTCAGATTTTCTACTGTTTTATCACGTCCAGAATGATTTACTTGAACAATACCAAAATGTTTCAGTTTACGTTTTCAAAGCAAATACCAGATCAAGCCTTTTTTATTTTAATATACTAATTTCTGTTTTCTTAAGTGGCCTGGTTTTTGTTTTCTTTAAAAAGAGGAAAGAAGGCTAACGTGGAAAGAGAAGAGAAAATCGCATGGAGATTGAACAAAAACTTCAGGTTGAATCAAAAATTGTTGACTGTTTAAAAAATAATGCCTTTTCCCCCTTTTTTTCTTTTTAAATTTTTTTTTTAATTATTTCACCAGGCCAAAATTTCCAGCCATTTTTTGGCCCAGTCCCCACACCAAAGCATCTCTGTTATTTATTCAGCCTTCAGACACATCAGCGATTAAATGGCTTTTCAGCCAAGGTTTACCTTTGTGCCTCTGCTAGACCTCAGTGAGGATGCAGAATCTTCAGAACCTTTCTTGGAGCTAAGGAGAGAAATGTGAATGTACCATTTTGTGGTTTTTCTTCCCCCTGCCCACCCCCCCCATTCTTCNNNNCCCCCATTCTTCCCCTTCTTCCTGCCCCTGTCTGTGCTGCGAGGGCAGTGGTGATGGAGTGGCAGCTAAGCTTCCCTGTGGCCCGAGTGCTCTCCTGATGGGACAGAGAAGCCCCTTGTGTGCTAAGCGGGAAGCTCGTTACAGTGGGATCCATCATAATAAATATCTTAAAGGTAGCTCCTTTAGGATTCAGCACAGCATGTCTTTTTGTAGAAAACAGCTCCAGTCTAAATGAGCACTGAAGGCTGGCAGGGCAGAGGCTATGCTGAGCTGGATACCGGTTTATGTAATCCATTAAACTTGTGCTGAACTGGTGTTGGGCTTTTCAAATCCCAACCTTCACTTTGCTGTCGTGACCGCAGATGGGCACCAGAGCTGCATACATGCTTTTCATCTTTTGAAATATTGAAATAGTTCATCCCATGGTCAGGATGCTGCTAGGTCTGCCCAAGTTGTTCTTTTTTTGTTGTTGTAGCTCAAAAATTACAACTGAAGGAGAAACTGATTTCCCTAAAGGGTTTTTTTTTTAATGTGGTTCTCGTTAGCAAGGAATTCATGTATTACATCATGTGTTTCTCCGTCGCTGTTCTCGCTGTACTTAAACTCTGTCTCCTTATAACAAGTACCTTTATTTTTCCAGAATTTAGAATACTTAAGAAATGCTACTAAAAACCTTTTTGCAATAAGAATGGCACTGTCCCTCCACCTTAGGAACAGTGATATCCCACTTCCCCCCCCAAAAAAAAGTGGTTCAAATGCAACTTCCAAGCATACCTTTGTCCCCCAAAATGGAAAATGTAAGTCCTGAAGGCTCAGAGACTTAATCTGCACCATGCAGCTTTACAGAGAAAATTCTCTGACATTACTAAAACAAGCGTTTCTATTAAAGTCAAAGATTGATCTCTAAAAAGAAATTAAAAAGTAATTTTACATTCTGCAGTGAGTCCTGGAATACTTGCGGAGGCTTTTACAGCTGTATTGCTCATCAGACAGCAGAATCTCAGCTTTCATTTCAGAAAACCGTAGCTTTCTAGACTCAGCCATTGTTAAGATGAATTCAAGTCCTTAATATTCCAAAAATCAGTGGTGAGCGAAGAGAGCCCTGAGGACAAGGATTTGCAGCGGTGATGCTCCATTACGGGGCAGCACAGTTTTGCTTGGCTCGGTGGTGCTGTATAGCCACCGCATGGCCAAAGCCTGAAGGCTAGAAGTATGGCTTCTGTCTCTGAGGCTTTGCCCTCCTCTGACTGCCGATTTCCAGCAATTTTAATCCCACTGTTGAGTTCTTAGGAGAGATGAGCCATTACCCAGATGGGGTTCACAGCAGCGTGTGAGGCAGAGGGTCGGTGTTGGTGAGCCCGCTTGTGGTTGGTCAGCCGTGGGCACCTAAGCGTGTCCAGGTCAAGCCCTGGAGTCCCAGGAGAAGTGGTTGATAACAGCTGCCAAGATCCAGCTCCTACAGAAAATGGGTCTCCTGTCTGCTCCTTATCTCTGCAGATCACATTTTAATGTTGTTTCTACTGGTTTTCTACGCTTGCATCCGTCTGTTGCCCGGAGCATCGTTCCTTGACCTCATCTGCACAAACAGATGAGTTAATGTGTGAGCCAGAGATTTTCTTCTAAATGCCTGAGTGGGATATTGGGTGCAGGCCTTGGGCGAGTGGGCGCTTAGGGGTAGGGGACGTTTTTGGCGGAGCAGCTCACGTAAGGGTGTGTACATGCCCTCCCCATCGCCCGCCGCAGTGGGAAGCCCCAGCTGAGCGCGGTGATGCTCCGCGCGCCGGGAAGTGCCGGGCGGCAGCCGCCCTCGTGGGAGCCGGCTGACATCACTCCTGGGAAAGGGGGGAAGCAGATGGGATATTGCCATGGCACTGCCCACTGCCAAGTTAAATATAAAACATCTAGCAGAAGGCAGCGGGGTACTCGCTGCTCAGGAAGTCTGCCACGGGGGCATGGCAAAGTAAACACAATTTTCAGAGTGCTTCCCGCTCCTGCCCACTGCTTCAGCATCCTTCATGATGAGGTGAAGGGCTGGCAGCATGTGTGGCAGCACTGGAAACCCTCCCCATGCCCTTTGGTGCCAGTGGGGTGGCTTAGCAGGGGGTTAGAGGTGAGGATTTGACCCATGGCAGATGCAGTTCCTCTTGGGTCTGTTGGCTGTTGGGGGAGTTTGACTGTAGCCTATCCCTGCAGGCAAAAAATACATGTAAAATGGACCAGACTAAACAGTTGATGCCTGTGTAAACAGTTGCATATTGAAGTCTAAAGATCTGTATAAAACACGGTGTTGCATTGCTCGGGAAGGGCTATGCGGCACACAGCTCAACCAGCGCATTCATTAGCTGTAGCCGGGGAGCGTGCCGGTACTGCAGCACTTAACCTCTGCTCCAAGGAGATGCTCCCTAAAAAACACCGAAAAGTGGGAAGAATCTGGGCTGCCTCATTTCCATATAAATCACTGTTTTCCTTGCACTGGCAACAGGACCGCCTTGAGGTTTATATACAGAGCTGAGCTTCAAAACCAGGAACCTGATGGGATTCTCTCCAATCTGATACCATGTGTGATGCCACAAGAGAAAATATATTCGAAAGTTGGGGAAAATAAAGAAGAAAAAGGGGCAGGGGAGGGAAGGAGGAGGGGGGGATATAGTGGGTGGCTTCTTTGGAGATTTCAACGCGGTGCTGGTGCTGCATTTCGGGCAGTCGGATGCGAGTTGCGGGGTGCCTGGGTGCGGAGGCTTCTGCCGCAGGGTTTGGGGCTGGCTCTGTCCACGGGGGCACCCCTGGTCCGTCGGCTCTCGGAAGCGCTCCTGGGGGGAGCAGAGATGCTGTTCAGCCGCTTACTGGCATAGCTGCAGAGGTATGCAGCGACGTTTTCCCTTGTGCGCCACAGCCTGGTATGAGGCCAGATGTGCTTTGCAGCTGGGCAAGGTGCAGGGAGCATCAGACAGGCAAAATCTCTTCTGACTTTGTCAGTGAAGGTGTCCGTGGTGCTGCGGTACTATTGCAGCTTTTTACAGGCTTTCACCGGGCTGCCCGGACCGCTACCACGGTTAGCACAGAAACAGGTATTTCGTAGTAGGAAAGCTTGTGGTTTGCTCATCTGGAGAGCCCTGCTGCGAAGGCTGGGCCTGAGAATGGCCTTTGGATGGGTCACCTTAAAGGGAAAAAGGGGAAAAAGAAAGACCCTCGGCATTTTTTTTCCACTGGTGGGAAATACTTCTTTCTGCCTGTGCCTGACTTGCTGGTGCCAGACCTGGAGATTCACCTGCAAGAAGTTGAGAAGTGCCAGCTCTTCCAGGTTATAATTATGAGCCTTCTGGCTTGTTTTCCTCCAGCCTGCCTGCCGGAGGGATGTTGCTATATGTGAATATTAGCAATATTTAAATCTTTTAGTTCTTAAGGCAAAAGTGTCTGGGGTGAACTGTGTATGCTTAGAGTATCACCAGCAAATGGGAAGAAACTTTGTTTGTTTTGATCATGATTTGTAAACTAATCTCATGGTTTGGGGGAAATTGGCTTGTGGCTTTATGGTGCCTGGGGTTGTTGGCGCCTGAGTTTGGACTGCAGGATCAGGGTGATGCTCGCAGTGTAAGGAAGTCTCTAGACAACAGTTCCTCAGTGTGTTTAAACCAAGGACCACTTATCCTTTTTTTTGAGAAAAAATACTCTAGAACCATCCTGGTGCTGCAGATTTCTATTCTTTTTTTAGCCAAATAAAATTTAGGCTTAACATTTGGTTATTCACTTATTATCTCTATTTTCCCATGATATTCCTTGATTGTGTGCATCAGAATGTGGGTGTGAGGTTTTTCTTTTTTTTTTTTTTTTAATCTTGTCATTATTTCATGGAGCATTTTCTGATGTCTTGTGAATCACCCACGGCTCACAAATTGAAAAATACTCCTCTGGCATGTTTGAACCAGGGAGAGAAACATGCTGGGTGGGTGTGGGTGGGAAGGGGGGGAAGTCTGCAAATGGGAGAGCGTTGTTTGATGGTGTTGTTCTCATCATTCATTCTGCAAGTCATCTATCAAATATAAATGGAGGTGAAAATGGAGGGAAATTTTAATCAGAAGTGTTGTTTTCAGTGGTAATATGCTAATACCCTTAGCATATATCCCCATGATACTCAGCATATATGATAATAGCCAATGCCCCTACTAGAGCTGGTTGCTTAGAGGAGGGAGCGTGCTGTGTGCTGCTGCAGCCGGGGCAGGAACGCGTTGACGGCAGCAGCAGCATCTTACCTGGGCTCCGGTGCAGGATGAGACCTGGCACGAGCCGTTTGCAGCGGGAGCTTATCCACTGCTGGCAGTCAGACTCACTCTGCGCTCTCTTCTTTCCAATGCAGGAGGGAAGCCTGTGGCCTTCGGAAAGCACCGTGTCGGGGAATGGAATAACGGAGGTGAGGGTGAGGCGGGTGCGGGTGCCGCTGCCTTTCCCAGTGTCCCGGGCCGCAGTATCTCACTCTTCTCGCCCTCTTTCTCTCTTTTTTTTTTTTTCCTTTTTTTTTTTTTTGTTTTTTTTCCCTTTCAGCAGCAAATCTACACCCCGAGACCCAGCGACCGCCTAGCAGTGCCATCCTTTCTGCAGAGGGACCGCTTTAACAGATTCCAGCCCACCTACCCCTACATGCAGCACGAGATCGACCTGCCGCCCACCATCTCGCTGTCGGACGGCGAGGAGCCCCCCCCGTACCAGGGACCCTGCACGCTGCAGCTGCGAGACCCTGAGCAGCAAATGGAGCTCAACAGAGAGTCGGTCCGGGCCCCCCCCAACAGAACCATCTTTGACAGTGACTTGATAGATAACTCCGTGTACGGGGGGCCGTGCCCCCCCAGCAGTAACTCTGGCATCAGCGCGACCTGCTATGGGAGCAATGGTAGGATGGAGGGACCGCCGCCGACGTACAGCGAGGTGATAGGGCACTACCCCGGGTCGACGTTTTACCAGCACCAGCAGAACAACAACGGGATGCCCTCCATCTTGGAGGGCAGCAGACTCCATCATTCACAAATCAATGGCCTTGAGAGCACAACCGCGTGGAACAAAGAGAAAGAGAAACAAAAAGGGCACCCCTTTTAAAAAAAAAAAAAAAAGGAAAAAAAAAGAAAGAAGCAAGAAAGTAAATGAAACACTCTGCACTTCTCATTAAAAAGGAGAGAGAGAGAGAGTTGAGGAAGATGAGCAAAGAAAAAAAAAGCCCTTCCCCATCTCTCCATGTATAAATATTTACTTGTTATGTCTGGTCTGAATGCACAAGCCTACCAAGCTTGCAAAAACATTTCTTTATTGAGCTGTGTCTAGACGTTTAAAAAGGAAAAAAAAAATCAACTGTAGTCCTTTTTTTTTTTTGTTTTGTTTCTAGTTGAGCTGTGTGTGAATGCTTTTTTTTTTGTTTATTTCACTTATCTTTAAAGACAAAATATTTGCACAAAAAACATTTTGTTTAAAGATCTGCAATATAAATATATAAATATATATTAAAAATAAGAGAAAGTGTATGTGTAAGGAGCAGGAGTATTTTTGTATTAGAAGAGGCCTATTCAAAAAAAAAAGTTGTTTTCTGAACTAGAAGAAAAATGGCAATTTTTTGAGTGCCAACTCAAAAAGTGTGTATTACATTGTAAAAAAACAAAAAACAAAAAAAAATCAAAAGCAGGGGTTTAGAGTTATTTATATAAATGTTGAAATTTTGCACTATTTTTTAATATAAATATGTCAGTGCTTGTGTTGGTCAAAGCCTCTATCATGTCTACCATGAACCTGTTAAGGGATATATGTCGAAGTGAAGAACAAAGTAGCTGGAAGGGGGTGGAGAAACGCTGAAGTGGAGACGCCAGCCCTGGGAGGAGCGGTGAGCGAGACTGCATCTTATGCAAATCCTTAATTTCCAGAGTCCCTGCGCGTGGCTGCCAACAGTCACAGCTTTATACATTCCCTACAAAGCAAGAGGAGTTGGTGTGTGTCTGTATGTCATCTGGTAGGATTATTGGAGTAAAAAGGTGAAATAAAAAGTCCCTGCTTCTGAGAGTCAGGAATGACTGAAGCAGACAAAAATTACTTGATTTTTTTTTTTTTTTTTTTTTTGGACAACCTCTAACTTTTTGGAGGGGGGTGGTGGGGATGAGAATAAACTTCTGTGTCTGAAGGAACAAAGTGTTTTTTGGTTTATTTCTTTCAATGTTCAACTGAAGGGCCCGATTTGGAGTTAAGTTAATGTGAGTAGATGGTAACATACCTACCGGCTGTGTTTCAGCTGGGCTTTAAATATCTCATTGAAAGTATGAGCTGAAAAGTGTGGTGGCAGTGAAAGTCGCTTTCATTTTGTATTAACCTCCCAAACCTGTATTTGGGATAAATGGGTGCAGCCGTGGCTCGCAGCTCCGCCGTCCCCCGGGCTGCCTCTGGTCATCGCTCTGTTTTACTTTATTGTCCTAGCTAAAGAGGCGTCAGATACAGTAGATGGAAATGAATCTGCTCCTGTGATATATTAATGAAAGGCTAAAAAAATACGCTTAATGCTTTAGAAGCAAATCCCCTTTACCTCTTGTGAAGATGTCCTCATCCACAGCAGCATGGTCCCACCTGCCCTCCTGCCCACCGGGTGTTGTGCGTCTGTAATTTATCTTGGTTTTGGAAGCATTTTGTCTTACTATGCTATTGTTTACATTTTTATATTGCGTAGGTGTCTGGTAGGTGTTTTACCCTCACGGTGAATTTGTATGTGACAGAGTAAGCGAGTGAGAAACCTGAGAGCGCGCAAGAGAGAAAGCAAAAGGGAAAAAACCTGTGCTGGGTCCCGTCTCCCCGGCCGGGAGAGCATCTCTCCGAGCGCGAGGAAGGGTGGGTAGGGGAACCACAGAGCGCGAAGATTTTACAAGGGGGTGTGATTTCATTTTCTGCAGGATGCTATCTAGTAGAGTGACATAAATGAAAGATATAAAGGCAATAACTATTGTTTTTAAGCAACTTTTCTATTACTTGAAGAAAACAAACCATGAGAACAGTTTTGAAGTTCTGACCATTTGAACAATATTTATATATATTTTAAAGAAGATGATGAATAGCTGAACTTGAAGTTTGATCATTATTTTTTGCTTTTTTTATTTTTGCCTAGAAATAGTCCTGTACCTTCTCAATATTTCAAACTGCTTTTCCACAGCTCTTGAAATCTTCATAGCTTTACAGTCATGTAACCTAAATTTTGATGACCTAAAAAAAAAAAGCCACAAAAAAAAAAAAAGTCATGCAAAGGAATAAATCTAGTTTGTCATGAAAGGTACGAAACTGATGAATTTATACGAGTTTTTAAAATGTATCTTTCCTTTATGTAACGTATCTATTTAGTGCCTTATTAAAGAAACAGTAACCCTCCCTTTTTAGAGAGGGGAAGACAAAATCATCGTTAGCGTCACAAGTAACCAGCGTCTGGTCTCTTGCTCCTTTGGACCTTGCATTCAATTTTCCAGTCCCTTCTTGCCCGGCAGCGCTGCCGGCTCCCCGAGCAGCTCCGGGCGCCTGGCCGCGCAGGCTGCTGCCGCTGCTCTCCTCCGGCTGCCTCTAAGGGAACTTGAACACATTTATGCACATTATTCTACCCGGGGAGGTAGGAAACTGTGGTGGATATTGTAAAGGAGATGCCAACCAAAAGAGAAACCGAA
>JANZLQ010000009.1:26108792-26168710 GCA_026212715.1 Elanus axillaris | reverse complement strand
GGGGTTGTCGTCTGGCGCGGGGTCACCAGACCCCGCAGAGAGGTGGGGGGGTCTGGAAAGGCACGGAGGGGTAGTGGGGGGGGTCTAAAAATGCAGTGCAGTTAAACCCAGCTCTCCTGCTTTGAAGTCCTCAAAATTTCAACCGATTCTCCGGGTTTTTTCTCCTATTTTTTTTTCTCTCTCCCCAAGCCACTTCCCAGTCTGAGCTTTTATTCCTCAAGCATCACCCCAAGCATCTGCAGTCGAGCGATCGGTTTGTTGAGTTCCTGGGTCCGGTTTCATTTACCTCTTTCTGTAGTTTGGGGAGAGTGTGAAACAGCGTGGCTCATCACCGCTAAATTTCTGTTGCAAACGATGCCTTTCAGTCCACGCCATGCACAGACAAAAACCAAGCTCCCACCTTTCCCCCTGTGGGTGCAGGTCCCTGGGGAGCGGGTGCAGCCCCGGGTCCGGGGCAGCGGGTGCCGCGCGAGTCCACCTCGACAGAGCCAAGTTGTCACCTTTTGTCTTTCTTCTGTCCGTCCCTCTCCTTTGCAGTCCCGAGAACTGTGCGTTTCAAGTGCAGATACCAGATCTGGGGCCCAGATCAACTCCAAGTTCTGAATGGGTGTTTAGAAATAACGGTCTGTTCTTTTTTTATTATTATTGTTGTTGTTGTTGTTATTGTTATTATTATTATTACTATTTAATGTTACTTTTTTTGCCTCGGGGTCCACTTCTTCCCAATTCCCGTGTCCCGTATTGCCACCAAGGCAGAGAATTTGCTTTGCACACCCTTGCTGATGTCTCTACTCGTTTCCTTCTGGCCTTCATGCAGCTCAAGGAGAGAACTCTGTTAGAAGCTGGACTCCCGTCCTGCTCCGTAGGAGTCTCTAGCATCTTGCAGCTGCCAGCAGAGCGATTCAGGCCCCTTAAGAATGGCTTATTTTTAAAACAAATCCAGAAGAAACAAGGCATTGCTAATGTTTAGCAACCTCTTGTCCTAGCCTGCCTTTTTGCTCAAAGTTTTAAGAGTCGCGTTAGCTTTAAAAGGGGTTGTTAATCTTATAGTTTCTTAGCTTGCAGTATGGCAAAGAGCATCCTTAAAGTGCCCCCAAATCTTAATGGCCTGGAATGGGAACGCGGCTTTGTCAGTCAGGATGGTGCGGAAGGATGGGTTTCGTTTGGGGCTGACATTGGTAAAACTTGTGTTCCCTTCACAACCCTCAATTGCACCGGTTTGAAGTTTCAGTTTTACTAACCTAGTGCGTTGTATCCGTAAGTGTTACGAAATTCATTCTATCTGAAGTGGGGCTATAAGGAAATCCAATTGCTTTCTGGAGAATCACCCTTTTGTGTGTGTATTGAACTATAAAATTGCACTAACTGCTATATTAAAAAATAAAGAAATAAAAGCCCAACGTTTTTACTAAGGATCAGGAAAAGACTGAAACCAGATGTGTAGCATTAACAGTGCTAGGCGAGAACAGAATGAATTTTTAATCTCTTCTGTCTCTGTATTGCTCAGAGATTTTCTATGTACAACATAAAGCTACAAAAAACAAAAAACGTTTTCCAGAAACCATGCTTCAAATTTCTGCTGTACTATAGAAGCTCATGAAGGACAGCATTAAAGTCCTAATTTGCCTGCCTTATAGACACATTTCATTGTATTAATATTTTCTTAAACTTCCAGTTGCATTGCTTTGGCTTTGGAGTTTGTTATAGGCAGTCCTGTATCCTGAGTTCTGTTCAAGTTTAAACTTATGTAAACTATTGACAGCACATGCAATGCAGTACTTATCTATATTTTGCTGTTTTAGTATGAATATGTACTCTGATGCCAATTTACAAAAATCTGTTGTAAATGCTTATTGTGTAACAGTAACCGATAGTGGCAATTATATGTCATTCTAAAAGCTGCAATACTTATACAATAAATTTTACAATACTTTGGAAAATTTGCCTTCACCTTTTGCTTTGTTACTCCAAAATCAGAGTTTGCCAACACAATGTAATTTCAACAGCTCTTCCTATTTTCTTTTCGAATCTTGGAAAACTAATATTCTCGGGTTTGGACATTTGTGTGGTTTTCCCCCTTCCTCGTTAAGCAGCCTTCTGAATAACAGGCCAACCTCTGTATTGTCACGACGTGTTTTTTCCCATGAAGCTGTAGCTGTTTCCCAGTGTATTTGCATGCTCGATCCGTGTGTGCGTGTACAATTCTGTTTTCTTTTGAGTAGATCAGGTGTTGCGGCTTTAATCCCAGAAGAAGCATTCCTGGTTTGCACCAGTATGTCCAACACTTGCGATCCTGCCTTTCAGCCAAGAACATCACTGATGGTCAGAAGGTCTTAACTTGAATAACCGTCAATCAACAAGAACTGTGTAGATTGACTCAAATCCTAAGCACAGATAATTTGTGTGACTTTTTTCTTTCTGAGACAGTGGTCAAATTGCAGTGATCACATTAAAATGATTGAAAACTTAAACATTTGCAGGGGGTTTTCTTTTTGTGTTTTGGAAGGATGTCCTGTAGATTCACCCAGACCTTGGGGTCCTTCTTGGGACTAAGGAGCGGGTAGTAATTAATCCCTGGGCTTCGCCTGACGGCTGTCAGCTCTGCCTAAGCCCTTGGTCTCCCCAGCCCTTCTCTCTGGCTGATGGCAAACCTCTGTTTAAGGGGGCAGCATTTTTGAAAGTGGCCCCTGGCTTTTACAAGCAGCCCCTCCAGCTGATTTGGATGGGCGAGTGGTGGATGCTTGGCTTTAATTTCGGGGAGCCGTGGGCACGAGCTGCTCCTGTGGACTTCAGCGGGATGCCTGGATGCTCTGCACGGCCAGTTACTTGCAACACAGCCCCGAGCTGATGGCCAGTTGGGAAAACATCACTGTTAATGACTGAAAGCAGCTTAATTGCAGCCCAGGAAGGAGAACCCCAAACCCAGCCCTCCAGCTCTGATCCTGGAACTGTGCCACTCACCTTCCAGCTGCGGTTTATTTTGTGGGATTCCTGGTATCCTCTGAGCATTGCTGCTGGAAAGACAACCTGGGGCAATACAGTACTGGAAAGCAGCTGCTCTGGGTTGGAACGCTTCATTTTTTTCCCATGGTAAGCAGTCGGCTGCTTTTAATGCCGTGCCATTGCCTGGCTCATTGTCGAGGCTCTCCTGGCTTCAGGGAACACTCGCCAGTCATATGCTCTGATGGGCCAAATACCCGACCGAGTCCAGTGTGGAGCCCCGCTACCTTTAGGCCCAAATTCCTCAGGGTATCCCGGTGTCAGCAGCAGTGACGTGGCCGGGGGATGTTTGGCAGGGACAGGTCTGCTCTCGGGGCCCGGCGAGCGGTGGGGAGTCAAGCCCGGTGCCGTCCCCGTGCCCCGAGGGAGCCAGAGGGTCCCCAAGAGCCGGGGAACTGCTCGGAGGAAGAGTGCGTTGTGGTGCAGGCGAGGTTCATGAGCAGGACTATGGGTTCAATTGCTCTCGTTGCCGTTTTAGACCGTAGGACACTGGCCCCAGCAGTCTGGGCTCTGGGATGAGTGGGTGAGTGATGATTTCGGGGTGCATTGGGCTTATCGAGGCATCACGGGGCACTTGGTGTATCGGAGGTACCAGAGAGTGTGTTGTATGCAGTACTGCTGTGTGCTGCCAGCATTCGGTGCCTTCCAGTCCATTTACAAACCACCACCTAGCCAGGAAGCCTTTTGTCCTCTAAATCATGTTTTAAATGAGCAGAACCCGGCTCACTCCATTTTAGTGACTGACCAATTTTCACGTCAGTGTTTGGAGCTAAAATTTTAAACCCATTTGCAGTCAAGAGTGATGCTTTGTCCTGAAGCCAGGCTTTCCAGGGCTGGATTTCTTTTTTCCTTTTGGGATGGTACCTTAGCTGCTCGAGCAGGCTTGCGAGGAGGCCAGTGGCAGCTCCTGGGTGGGCTGTGCTACAGGACAGCTTTTAGAAGCAGCATCTGCATTTCAGTCTGAGAGCACAGACCAAACCAAGCAACTCCCCTGTTGTGGGTGTTCGAGCAGGTAATGAAGATGTGAGTTTTGTCTCTGTTGCAATCTTCATTAGCCCTGCTCCTGCCTCAGCTGCCACACACTGTGAGCGCGGCCGGGATTAACCCTCGATACGGTGGGAGCTCCGCAGGAGCTGACACGGCTTGCGGAACCCCCCATCCTGAAAAGACACAGATGTCTCATTTGATGCACTGTGAATAACACAGATAAAAATTCAAATGGCTTACTCGGTGTATAACACCGTGCACGGGAGTCTTGTGGGATCAGGGCCGGCAGGAAGGTGAAAACCCACGGCGGGGGTGAGTTGATTTGCTTTACCAACACAGCGATTTGATTGACGAGCGCAAAGCCATGGGCTGCGAGGGGCAGCACGACCCCGGCGGGACGAGGAGCTCAGGGACCGTGTTGGGATGCCGATGGCCCCGGTGTTGGCTCCAGTGGCTCCAAACCTGCTTTCCCATCCTATGTGCAAAGAAACACCAAACCGCTACATTTCTGAGAGGGGGGCAATGCCCCTACCCCAGCCTCGGGATCAAAAGTATCCAAGTGAGGAAACATCCACCTTGCTCCAGGCACAGCGAGGTGGGGGAAAGGGCAGGGTTTGGTTTGAATCACTGTTTTGAAATTACATTTTTCATTTTTGGATTTATGGCTGAAACCAACATCTTCCCACAGCAAATGGGAACTCAGCTGAAACCACATTTTCCAAAGGGGAATTTTTTTAAATGAAAAAAAAAACCCACCAAGTTCAACCAGCGCAGTGCGTGGGAATGGGCAGAGAAATATTGTTACTAAGCTACCTTTCCCTGGCTAATGAGGTGATCTGGGGACACTGCAGCACGGCTGATTGGCAAAAGATTATTTTTAACCCTTTTTTTTTTTTTTGCAACTCGGTGGAAGAAATAATTTTGTGACTTTTGGAAACCACAAGTGGCAAAGCCTTTGATTTTAAACAGATTTCTGTGCTGCAAATTGAATAGGACTTAAGAAATCAGATTCAGCTTTCCCCTGTGCTTCCAGCATTGAAACCCTTTTTGCAGCACTTCTGGCCCTCCCTGGCTGCACTCGCTGGAAGGTGTAAATTCCAACTTCAAAGTATCTGAACTTCACAGCAGCTTCATTATTTTTTTCCCTTTGCTTTTTGTCTCCATATTTTAGCTGCTTGTCCTAACCCAAACTCTTCCACTCTCTCTGCCGGCCCCTCCTCTCTGCCATCGCCCTCCTCGGGAGCCGCATTAATCCCCGCTCCTGCTCTCCCTGGCAAATGATTAAATTCTCGTGTGGTCTCGGCAGCAGCTCATGCCAAGTCGCTGCCTGCGCCTGCCTTTAATCCGGTTTGTGCTTGGAGGGTACAAAGCAAAACCACCAGCCCCTGGGGCTTGTTCAGCTCCAGTCGGGTGCTCGGGGATGGTCCCCACCAGCGATTCCCTCTCAGTAAAGACGGAGGAGATGGCTTTAGGTGCTTTGAGGTGGGGAAGCTGTGAAACCTGGAGTCAACCTCTTGCTTTTTAACTTGCTCAGGCTGCTTTTCCCTTGGGCTGATTTATTGGAGGGTGTTTTTTCTCTTCTCTAGGGCCTCAAAGCCCCTGTGCAGGCTGCGACCTGCCTCACCGTCGAGGGAGGGGAAGCCTTGACCAGGGACAGAAACCCCCAAGTGACGTGGCTGGAGACACAAATTCTCCCTCCTGGTGAGTGTCGCAGTGGTGGGTTACACTGAGATTTATTAAGAAAGCAACATGCTCTCACAGGAATCCTTGTTGTTGACTATTCTGACTGTAATGGGAATTAACTCCAAACACTTGCTGCTATCTTTTTTTTTTTTTCTTTAAAATAGAGTCTAGAAATTCCCACTGCTTTGACATAAAACAGGACTGTGTAACAGTGGCAGTAGCAAAAGGAAAAGACTGGACAGGAGAAAAGAGGAAATAATTCCTGCCTGGTGCTCCTAGACATGATCAGGCTGGAAAATTACTGCTGAAGACTCACTTCATTTAAGGTCTGATGAGGTCAAAACTGCTTCCCTCTCCCTCTTTCCCCTTCCCAGGAGCCCTGCAGAGGGCTCACCCCTCTCCTTAGGACCCAGTGCTTGAAGACTCATGGGTTTTGCTGGGTGAGCGGGCAGGCAGGGGCAGCTGGTGGCTTTGACCCAGGTGGGCACAATCCCGCTGCGGCCGAGAAGGCAAATTCAAGCAGCTCCAGGAAGGGTGGTGGCTGGCTGTGGGGGTTTTCTGCTCTTGTGCTGAGTGGGAGCTAAAAGATGTTTTGAAGAGGGTGTTTCCTGACCACCACGTTCCAGCTACATGAGGTGGGACTGGGTTTTGGCTCAGTGATACCCCAGCTTTCTGAAGTTGTCTGGGTGATGCAAAGGAAAGACGAATCCTCAGGAACAGCAGCCGCTTCAGTGCTTACTCTTTCTGAGGTGAGACTGAGATTTATGGCATTTTTTTTACGTTACCCAAAACTGGGCTTCGGGGTGTCCCGGAGCCATATGCTGCGGGAGCTGTAGGTGTGCTTTTTCTTCCTCTGTGGCTGAAAATGCATCCATCACCTCAGCTCTGGGGTCTCCCCCTTGGCTGCCTTCCCCCTGCGGGGACTTGACCTGCTGCTCCCGGGTGATGGGCTTGCTGCCCGCTGGGGAACATCCCTCCGTGTTGCCCAGCAGGTCTGGTCGGTGGCTGCACCGCTCCCCAGCTTCCTCCCTGGCTCTGCATATAGAGAGCCCGTTGTCGGATAAGATTAAAAGGTGCATAAATGAAATTTAGAGCTCTGGCTGACCAGACTGATGGCTCTGGACTAGGCAGAGGAGACGTGACATGCAGCGTTCTACGCAGTGTGCTTGGAGTGGGTTTTGCAATGCAGAAATGCGGGAGAGCGTTGACTGCTGGTCGGGATTCATTAGCTGTCAGCTCTTGGTGGGTGTTCGTTCCCCCCGCCTCGCGCAGTCCTGACTCTCAGTTCAAACGCACACAGTTGCTTTGAGATTGATTGTTAGCAGCAGCAATAAATCACAATCACAGCAACCGGTGGTGAGTTTTGGATGCCAGTCAAAATGCAGCTCCTCGGAGTATTTATCTCTTGCAAAGTCAGGGAACCTGGACATTGAACAATTAGATCAGTGTGGCTCTGTGAAGTTGCATTTGATTAACAGAGTAACTGAAGTACAAAGCTATTGCTTTGGTGTTGATGTGCGTTGCTAATAAGCAGCCTGTTTTTAAAAAAAAAAAAAAAGAGATTGGAGACTTAAATATAAAGCACCTCTGCCACATTGCTCACCAAGCAGCATGCTGCACCAAGGCAGGTGGCTTTGCACCAGGCTCCCACCTTCTCCTTTCTGCTGTGGCCTCACTATTGTCAAGGCACAAATGGAGAGAAAAAGGGGGAATTTGCTGCATTGGAAGCTTGGCACAGATGTCCTATCTTGTCTCCCAATACCGCAGAAGCTATTGGGCTACTTCAGAAGACCTTTAGGATGGATATACCTGACCCAGGGAGGGGAATGGCTGTGCTGTCCTGGGGACCAGAGCAGCTCTGCTGAGTCGCAGGAGGTGGCAGTGGCTGTAAGTCCCAGGCAGACACCATAGTGTCACGGGTGGGTATTCTCAGTTTGCCACGCTGTGTCCCCTTTGTGTTACCAACAGAGGATGGGGCTGTGGCCACAGCTCCTGCTCTGATATTGTAGCGTTGAGTTAGTATCGTCAGTAGCGAGTGCAGTCAGCTACCTTTTTGCAAGAGGTGTTTACAGTGGTTTAGTACTTGGACCTGTTAAGATGGGTAAGAATTAGGCATCCAAATAGCTTTAGGAGCTCTAAACTAGTCATGCAAGACCAACCCCTTCAGGTGTTTCGTGGTGTTTTGAGGAGAGGCTGGGTAGGTCGGGGGCAGTCAGCAGAGCTGCTCTGAGCGCGAGGAGGGAGCTGGGCTGGGTTTTAACTCACTGGAGTGCACACCGATGGCCTTCTCGGGGAAGATGATAAGCTGTAAGCCTGTATTCACTCCAGACAACTTATTAATGTACTTGTCCATCACAGTGCACACAGACAGATTATTTTTTTTCCCCTTGAAACTCAAACCAAGGCTCTGCAAGTTTCAGATGAGCAGAATCAGGTTAAAAACAAAAAACACACGACCCTGATGGGCCCAACTGCTTTCTTTTCTCATCTCTATTTTTCTCTTGTGAGAGCTGCTGTTTTCTCTGCTGTTCTGAGCAGGTCTGTCGATTTTCTGTTCCGAGGAGGAAAGCTTGAGGTTCCCCAAGAGCCTGGCCCTGGTGCCGTGCCTCCCTGGGGCACGGAGCAGCCAGAGCTAAATATAAGCTGGGGAGGGAAAAAAGGGGAGTGAGAGAGGGTGAGCGAGAGGATCTGTTTATTTTCCCTCTGATCTCTGAGCCCTGTTATGTTTTATTGCTTTGCAAACAGGAGGTCTGGAAAGCTTCCTTTCCTCCTGTGCCAGTGCAAGGTCAGCTGGGTACATAATTCCTGCACTTGAAGGGGAAAATACTAAATATGACTAGATTTACAGTAATGTTGTAGGAGTGGCGTGAAACTGGAACTGTATTTACACTCTCCAGGCCAGATTTTACTGTAAATGCCCAAATAAACTATTTCTATAAACAGTTTCTGCAAATTTACACAGTGCCTGGATGCGCTTGCATGCTGCTGCTGAGAATTTAGATCCGATGAGTAACCTGTGGCAGAAGAGCAACTTTTATTGCAGAAAAGCCCTACAGAAGGCGATGCAGGCAGGTGCTTTCTGTGCAACGGATCTCAAGGAGGGCAAGGCCCCTTCAGCACATTTGCTCTTTATGTACGTGTAAGGATGTGGTCACCATTGCCTATAGCCTGGCGATGCTTCAAAGGAGACTCTTCCGTGGTGGGTGAGTTGCTGTGTCGGAGAACAAAGGGACAGTATCAAGGAATATAACTGAGACTCCCTGTGGTGTAGAAAAGCACGGTAGGAAGCAAAGATTTAAGGAAGTAGACTAACTTGAAAAAATTTGTTCAAGTTGACTCAGCTCTTTTGATTCGTCAGAAGATACCCGACACCTCGGTGAGGTTTCCGCCCTGAATCAAGGTCTTCTCATACTGACTCGTGACAAATGTGACTAGTTGTGAGTAATTGCTGGAACCAAACCTGAGTCTGGAAAATTGGCTTTGTCTTTTCTCTTAAAATTTTGGTTTATGGGAAAAAGCATTGGTTTTGCCTTCCTGCTCTGGCTTTCAGTGCCTTATGTGGGTAAAAGTGCAGCCACAAGTCACTGCTTCTGCGTGTGCTGCCCATGTGTGGGGGTTTTGGATACCCCCAGGAGACTATGCCCGTCGCTCACCTTCTGTCTTGATCTTCAGCTTCTGGACTGGCTTTAGGTCTTGGGCAAACAGCACGAATGTCATCCAGCACAGGTACATGTTGCTTTTAAAGAAATTCTGCATTATCAGTCCTACACAGAAAAAGCCCAACCCCTCGGGGACTGCATCATGTTGTTCTCCAGCCCCATGTGCTACCTGTGTGCTGTCTTCCTCTCTTCTTCTGGGTTCCCATTAGCCCAGGACTTGTTCATGTCTTGAGGAACAAGGTTCAGCTGCAGAAACAGCCCAGTCCCCCAGCCCTGTCCTTCGATGCATGTCAACATCCTCTGGCAAGCGGGTGGGTGGCACTCCCCACCGCTGCGGCCCCTGATCTGCCTTTCCTAGAGACTCTTGTTTCTTCTCCAGGTCTGGCAGAGATACAGGGCGGGAGTATAGGACTTGAGTGGAATCAAAATTGCATTTTAATTGTAAACATTTGTCCAGAAATTAATGTTTCTGAACTAATGTTTCTCTCCAACCAATGCATTCAGAAACAAATGACTCTTGCTAATTGATTTTCCCCGAATAACGGGAGACATACATGTAGAAAATCAGCCATGCATAATTGAAAAGCCCCTTCTTTCAGCAGGTATCCACACAATCACTCAAGTGATGTGTTTGCTTGTCCGCTGGCAGTTATCACCTAGGAGTTGCACGGCTGACTGGAGGGGGGTAATTTTTCTAATTTTTTTTTCTGGAGCTGAATTAAGTGTTGAAAATCACTATAAACAGACTTCCATGTCTAATAAGTTTGCTTATAGTCCCAAATAAGTGTACCCATAGAGGGAATGTTATTGATGGCTTCCTCCCTTGGTTGGAAAGGTATATTTGATGTCTTCACACCTCTGAGACTGGTAATTCCACCATTCGTCCCAATATGTAAAACAGTTTTGAGAGACATCCAAGGGCCTTTTAGCAGCTGATCAATGGCTCCTCCGCAGTGAAGGTACTCTGCTCCAAAGCCCTTGTCTCTGCCGTGCCAAACCAACTGCCTCAAAACCCCAGAAACCCAACATAGAGAACTGACAATCTGAGTGAGTGGGAGCAGAGTATAAAAATAAGTGTAAAATAAGTTGTAAAACTGAAAAGCTGTGATTCATTGCCTCTCATATAAGGCAGGTGCTGCAAAGCAGGTCTCGAAGGTGACAACAGATTTCAGTTGCTTTAGGAGGGTAAAAGCAAGTCCTGCACATAGCTGGTGCATAAATCAGTGTGTTAAAGGAGAGCTGCAGGGTCAGTGTCCCACCCAGGAGCATCCCTTGCCTCCCTTTGCTGTTTTGGGTGCCTTAGCTCAGCAGTGCAGGAAGGTCTCCTGCCGGCAGAGAGGGCTTTCCTCTAGGAAGTGCAGGAAATGGGCAAAATGCAACAGCTGTGCTTCATTTTGCAGTCTGGAGATGCCAAGGGGAAGGCAGGAAAGCCTGACTGGGGAGGGAGCAGAGCCAAAAGGCGCAAATTGGCTTTGACGTGTCCCTGCAGGAGGGGGAGCAGCAGCTCCCAGGGAGCTGAGCGGATGGCGTGCCCCTTCCAAAGGGGCTTGTGGCAAAAAAGACCCCAAAGAATGGCACCTGGCCAGTGCGATTCGGAAAGCAAGCTTTGCACGTGAGGAACCCTGCTGTTTACGTGAGCTGGGTTTAACTTCTGGTGTGATGGAAAAGGTTACAAGATGTTTGGGGCTCTTTGTGAAAGGTGCTGTGAAATCCAGGAATTAAGAGATTGCCGAAAGCGTACTTAGATGGGATGGAGCATTGGATGACATGGTTATATTTAGTGGCTGCTTGAGGGGCAAATTCTACCCATATGAGATTTGTAAGTGGCCATGAGATTACAGGACTTGGCTTGCACCAGGAGTGACTACACAAATGCAGTTTTTGGCCCCTTTGAAAGCTGGGAATCGCATGGAATGACTTCGCAGCCACTGAAATGCTGAAATCCAGGAGTGTGGAGGAAAGCGAGACCACAGCCTCGGGCAGCTCAGGGCAAGCGTCCCAGCTCTCTGGTGGCCACAGGCAGGGAGGGCTTGCGAGCTGGGCTGCACATTGTGCTGACGGCTGTCCGCTATCCCGGGCTGTACGTGGGATGGATCTTCCTCTTGCAAGTGTAAGGCAACAGCTCACCATGTCCTTGATGGTACTAGTCAACTTCGTGCTATACAACTTTCTCACTGCACACCTTCAGTAACAGCCCATGATGGGTCCTAGCAGCTGTTTAGTATTTTGCAGCAGTTTCCCTGTGTTGCTTTGACCTCTCTTACTATCAGCCTGAACAGACAGAAGTAATCAAGGTTTGTTCAAAAGTAATTTTGCATTAGAGCTTCTCTTGAGGAACAGATAATCTGTGGGGGTTTTGGTGTTTTTATTTTTTTGTTGGTTTTGGGGTGGGTTTTTTTTGTTAATAAAGCTGCATAACAAAGGATTTCATCATTCTGGCAATACTGAATGTAATGTGCTGGCAATAATTAATGCCACTACTAATGGTAGATTGGAATTTTGCCTTAATTATATCATTAAGATACATTTCATGCATTTAATTGTTTTTGTAAAATGACAGCTAAGCTCTCCTGCCTTGCATTTCCCATTTCCTGATTCAATTACTTCACATGCAAGGGCAACCTGCTAGTAATGGCCTTTCACAGCTTTTGCTTTCCAGGGGAAATCAAGTGGGTTTTGGTTATATATGCCAATACATTTCAGGTTAGCAAAGCTTTTCTGTGCTGTTTGTCAATGTTAGTGGTGAACAGATGCACTGAACTCTCTCCTCCTCCTTGCTGGCCTGGATTTCATAAAAAATAAGAGGGGGGGGGAAGTGTCAAGACAGGCCTGGGAAGAACAAGAGGGTTAAAAATCAATTTGCTGGCCTTTTGCATGCCCTGCTGCACCAGTGGGAGGTTAAGTTTGTGTAAAATATGCCATGTCTGGCCCAAAGGCAGGAGTCTTGGGATCAGGGACTCCAGCCTCAGGGTGACGTGTTGATCCAGGGATTCACTAGCAAAAGTTTCTGGGGCTTGATCACATGCAATCCAGCTGCTGGAGAAGAGCTGGCAGGTCCATCCCCTGCTACAGGGAACAGACAGAGCTCAGCTACGAGAAACAGGATAGGATCTTCTTCTCTGTATTCCCAGCTTCAAAGCTGATATAGCTTGCACAGGATAATGTGACTACACAGGGTATGTTCTGGAAGAGATGTTTTTGCAGGAAGACCTGGGAGAACTGCTCCTTTCCTGGTTTGTTTTTGCACGGTAATGCCAATTCGTTAGCTGTGACAGCACTGGCCTGTGGGAGCAGGTCGCTGATGGGAGATGGAGCTGCAACTTTGGGCTTTCTCATGGGGCAGCACCAGCCAGGAGGCTCAGGGCTTCCCTCTTGGACACATGCAAAGTTTCTTGCTTGCTCTTTGAAATTAAGTCGGCTTGTGTCTTTGCCAGGCCAGAGCCAGTGACCCACTGCAAGCCCAGTCTTCCAGCAAGGCATCTAGGAGGCATATGAATGTGTGGTCCACTGTGGCCCAAAATAGGGCCTCGAGCCTTGGCAGTGGTGACGTACGTGGATTTGTTTTGGATGAGTAAATACAGTTTTCACTGGAAGGGAATTTGTAGTTATGTTTGCAATTCCCAGCTGCTCAGAGGGATGGGAGTGGTGTGTACCCTCTGCTTTGTGCCTTTTCTGACTGCAGCTCCCTTCCAAATCTGTAGTCATTGTTATATGACTACACAACGGCAAAATTCAAGATGAGGGTGGTTAGGAAACGGGGTAATCTCTGGCTGCAATAATCACTACAGATAATGTTGTTAAGTTGCCTTGAGGGGTAGATAGATTTTTGCTTGTCTTTAGCATCACCGCTGGATTTTGGACCATCTGAGAATAGTCAAAACCGCCCCAAAGGCCATCCAGATGCTACTGCTGTTTGCATGGCAAAGCCAGAACCCCACAGTGTTATACATACTCTGTAATGAAAAGCAGGTAGAGCAAGTGGAGAAATGCAAACAGATCTGTGCAGATGACAGAGTGGGAACTTCCATGCCAGGCGACAGACACAACGACTGGTAAATACTTTGAAAACCTTTCCAAATTGTTACTGCAACATTGACCGTGGGAAGCATTTGGGACAGGCTTTTGTTCTCAAGACTATAACCATCCTGCTGACTCGACGAGTCCTTGACCTCAATTAGTTGCATTTGTTATTTGGAGTCCAGTGGGGATGAAGTCAGTTTCTTTCTCTTCTTTCTTCCCGTCTTTGGTGAATGACAGAGCTGGAACTTGGCTAAGGCATAAATCCCGTTCAGCACTTGCCCTGACAGTGTCCTGGGGGATCTGCAGAAGAGGCAGAGGAACCTTTGGGCTCTGTAGAGCCACAGTCAACAGAGGGGAGTCCTGTATTAGAAATGTTCTGCTGGATAGGCTGCACATCTCCTTTGCTACTAGCCTGCTAGCAGCCTTGAGCAGGAAGCTTCATGGGTGTATTTTCAAAGCAATGGGAGACATTCACGCACTACATCCTAGTCACATGAAGATCATTAGGGGTAAGAGCTTAGTTACTATCTTCATAAAGAATTGTCAACCCTGAATGGTTTCAAGCCACTAGCACACTAGTACACCATGACTTTTGCCTGCTGGAACAGGGTCTATGCTGTATTGTCAGGCTCTCAAAGTCAATAACCTTCATGGTGTTTCTCAGGTAAAATAATTGCCTGTATTTCTACATCAAAACAGACTTCGGAGGGCTTTAGGGGCTGCTTGTTGGAAAGAGAATGCAGAAGGATGTCAATCCATGTTATACAAACTGCAGAGAAAGAGTCTTGAATTCTGATCAGTCAGTTAATGACCATGCAGAGGCATTGTCCTGAGACTTATATTTTTGTTACGTCAGGTGTTGGGTAACACTTAAAGGAACTTTGTCTTTTTGATTATTGATACTTTGAATTAGTCAACAAAAAGTTCCTTCCCAGTTCTCTTTGGGTTAGAGACCACTGACTGCTCTTCAATTTTCTGGTGCTTTTCTTGATGCTAATGGTTATTGCTGGATTTACCTTTAATCTTTATGGTCAGGAGTGGGGAGGCTGGGTCTGAGCTGCCTGTGCTGTGACAGGGAAGAGGGCAGCAGGTGAAAGGAGATGGAAAAAACACTGCGCTCCTCCTCCTTTCCTCCCTTTGTAAGACAGGGCTAAGTCTGAGACACCATGCCTTTTTAGCCCCATATAGGGATGAGACATTTTGAAAATACAGATAAATGTCAGAAAAAAGAATCCAAAATTAACTAGAACTTCCTTCTGTCATCAGGTAAGTTGCACTTGCTTTCAGCTCCCTCCTACTGACGCTAGGGCAAATGGCAGTCTGAGACATTAGAGAAACACTGGATACCAGAAAGAGCTAAATAAGAGGTGTGAGGAGCACTGATTTCCACTGTATAAAGTAGTGCAATACCATCTTGCATCTTTCTACTAGGAAGCTGAACTTCCAGTTCAATTTTGCTTATAGATTCTGTGTCTAGAGTGTTTTGTCAATAAAAACCTTCCCCCCTCAACCCTCTCCTTGCTGTGATTTGTTAGTAACAAATTTATGTTGTGTTTTATTTCAGGTTGTCCAACAAAATTTGGAACAAATCTGAGCACCATTAATTGCTGTTCCTGGAATGAACCAACAACATAATTTATCAAAGTGGCAATAACAGTAATGTTTGTATTTCCCATTCTTGAAATACTTGGATTGGAAATGACAACATTATAATTGAAAATAATGGTAATTATCTCTCAGCAAAGGTGTTTTGTTGCTACGTTCGATATCTTCTTTGAAACCAGCCATGAACAGAAGTCATCACAAGCAACAATAAACTAAAAATTCATTTTCCTAGAGATTGTTGCACTGCATCTGTTGTGTGGGAAAAAAACAACTCTGATTTTTGTTTTGTTTGGGATTTTAAAATGGTTTGTGGATGGGAAATTTCAAATTAATACCATCAGAAAAAATCAACTGCCTCTATTTAGCTAAATTTGAAATGTTATATGATAATACGAATGCTTTTTAATGCAGTGTGTATATGCATATATATATGTATGTACACCTTGAGATCAATATTAATATGGAAACAAGACACTGTATCAAAATGAGAAGGAAACATCAACATAATTCTTCACGCTTTCCTATTGAAAAATGCCAAATGTTGTATGTTGTCAAACTGCGGGCAATGTATTGAGTTGGATATGATTGAGCTAAGCACTGCCTGAGCCCAAGGGATCAGTTTTTGCCCCTGGAACCAGGACCCTCAGCACCTCTCACACCTGCCTCGTGCTCAAGGACCATGGGCAGGGGCTTGGTGAGGTCCCTCGCCCGGCCCCAGCAAGTTTTGCTTGGTTGGTCTAGAGCAGGTTTAAATTTCAACAACTAAAGTGCTTTCACAGTCCTCCCCTGGAAAATAATGTACCATTGAAGGGCAGGGAAAGGATGTTTTAGATTGCTTTTTGTAGATATTCGTCCCTTTTTTTTATTGCTCATTTCAAGTAAGACCGCCCTTTTGCCTTGCTGCAGTGCCAGCAGGCGAGACACCGGCCCCAGCTCCTCCTCTCCAGCAGGGACAAGAACCTCCCGGGAAGGAGCTCTGCAGAGCATCACCAGTGGGAGCGAGAGCCAAATGAGCATTTTGGACATTTCCAACCTGGATTTGGGGCTGGAGGAGGTAGGCAAGAGCTTCGAAGGTGAGGCGGCACCCCACAGCTGGACTCTGGGAGGGTCCAGCACCAGCTCCATGCCGACATTTAACACCTTCTCCTTGGATCCTTATTTCACCTTAATCTATTGAAAAGATTCCCTTATGAACTAGTTCCTGATGTCCTTATTAACCAAGGATTAATTAATTATTAATTGAGCAGCCCAGGCTACTTATTAATTCAGCTTGTTAATTAAGTACAGGATGCTAATGAGGCAGCTTGTTAATTGAGTTGTCGGGGGGAGGTGAGGATGGGGAGGAGGATCTCTGCCTGGTTTGTGTGGCAGAGCAAGGAACGTGGTTCCTCGTGGGGCCACCGGTCGTGGGAGCTTCCTGAGCTGGGTCGTGCAGTCGCAGCTTGGGAGAAGTTTTATTCGTGTTTATTCCTGTTGTCAGCCCAAAGCAACCTCTCAAGAAGAGACTACAGGACTTGCAGGCCAATATTTCAGTGCTTCGCGCAGGGCTAGGCTGCGTAAGCATTGGGATGGGACCAGCGTTACCGTGGGATGAAGGTAAGGAAGATGACTTGGAGGTGTGGGAGGTGACGGGCACCAGTGGCCTCCTGCTTTTGTCAGCCTTAATGAGATTCACAGATGGGAACTGTGTTCCTTGAAATGACTTTTGCTTGAGATGAGAAAGCTCTGCAATTTACAGACAGTAACTAGAGCAAGAGACAAACAGGAGCCTTCTGCTTCGTCAGAGACTTTGCAGCAAGCAAGAGCTACATATCTCTTTCTGGTCAGTTAGAGCTCCCTGCCCCAGCTCTGCTCCTTTTCCTCTTTGCAGGATCAGGCCAGGACCATAAGGATGGAGCTGCTGAGCTGTGGGGACAAGATCCTTCAGCGTTAAAGCTTTGTGAGATAACCCCATGCAAGCACATTACTGCATATTAGCGTCAGGTAGTCAGGACTGATATGGTAATTTCAGGATGTTTTCTCTGAAAAGTTTGCTGATGGGCCATTTCTTGTTGCCAGCAAGACTCTAACGTCATTGGTTTGTTCCACTGCTAATGCCATTCCCCAGGCGAGCTGAAAATAAAACCATTTCTAATCACTTCTGAAAAGAACTCGGGGAGGGAGAGAACTAATGAGGAAAACACACAGCTTTAGAAACAGAAGTGCATTCCCTGAAGTCAACAGCCTAAAAAAAATTTTTTTTGAATATTCATTTCTACTGAGATTTTCTATCACTATAATTAATTTGTCACAAATACACTGACAAAGCATTTCTGGTGGAGTGATGAAGGCTACAGGCAGAGGTTTATTTAGTTTCTTTTGAAGAAAAATAACTGGCTATCAAATAACTTTAAACTCTTAAAGCTTTACTGGCCTGATCCTACTTTCATTAAAGAATATCACTTGGCTTTGAAGACAGCTAAAGCTATTGAAAAATTGTTAATGTGGATTTATTTTTGGTTAATTCAGTCCCCTTCTGGTGTATTGGTGTATTATCCATGGACACCTTGACAGGCAGTGGACACTTTTTTTTTTTCTCTTAATGAAGAGGGAAGAGAACAAAACCTTTAAAGCACCCACAGAGTCATTCGGGGCTCAGTTCTGCTGGTTTTCCCCTTCTTTTTTGCAGTAACGTCGCAGTCCTTGGGACGCTTACCCGACATGGAAGATTTCTGACAGCAGCCAAATAGCAAATCGATGCCGAATGTCTCAAATGACTGACACATAACGACATCTGCCTCGTTAGATCAGATCACCGCTCCCTGCCAGGCGGGCTTGCACCGCCAGCGGTGGTTAGTTTGGGGAATTAAAGTCTTCAAGGTTTCCTCCTTTGTCTTTCTACCTCCAAAGTAATTGCTGCATGAGTCATGGGCAGGACATCCTTGCAGGACCCAGCGACTGACTCAAATCAGCAGGAATATTTTTTTGATGGGAGAAGGATCAGACCTGATTCTGTAACCATTACTCACCCCAAGCAGCACTAGTTCGGTAAATGTGTTCATGTAAGTGAGCCCTCACTGATGTGAGCAATGGTGGCAGATTCTGGCCCTGAGTTATTACACGAAACCATCTCGAGCTCAGGAGAAAGCTGCATGACTCAGATCTAGCTTTAAAAATAAAAGTTTTAAATCCCAAGTTATGATGTGCCATTTGGCTCCTGCTGAAGTTGGTCTAAAAAGGCTGTGCTGAATAATAAAAAAGATCAAGCTTTTGATGTTAAGTTGCATGTTCAAGCATAAAATCCAGCCTTGATGATGAAGCTTAGCCTGGCTTATTTCACTCGGGCAAAGACACTAAGCAAGAACCTTACACTATTTCTCACTTAGAGGAAATGCCTGTGCATTAAAAAAAAAGAAAAGTTTTGACAGATAAGTAATTAGGAAACATCTGGCCAAACTGCAGGCAACAGAAGTGATTCCAATCAAAGGTGGTTCACAGAAAGCTTTTCATCTTGGCTCCAACAGAAACGGCAACCTTAGCACTTAAGAAAAAAAAAAATTCCAGCTTTCTGATGAAGTGTTAAAAAGTCAGACAGCAAAAAGTGCATATACATCCACCCAGCGCAAGAGGCTAAATGGAGGAGGAGAGAAAATATTGGGCTGTGCATATGTGGAGGTGTGTGCCAAGGGCCCAGAGGCAGGGCCAGCGTTTCGACACTGTCATGGTGGTTTTGATTGAATTCCCAGCAGCCGCGTGGCTCCAGGACTGACACGTTATTGCAAAGGCCGAGTACCGAATGGTGCTGTGGTTGCCTGGCGGATCCCTGGTACCTGCTTCCAGCATCGCCTCGTGCACCGGCTGCTCCGCGTGCCCTTACCTATGGGCACCACAGGGCAGGTGAGGCTTGTGTGGGCGCTTCGTGGCCGGCTGGGAGGTTACTGCGGTCCTGACAGCCCTTGGCTCATTCCTTCTTTCCAAAAGCTTCATCGGAGCTACGCACAGAGTAATGGAAAAGCCTTATCAGGGATTTTGGGTGAGTGATGTTCCCTTTCAGTAGGGTCTGTTTCGCTTGGCATGGTGTTTTGAAGATCTTTCCCCACATCTAGTGAAAGCTGGTGGTTTGGAGGCTCCATTAAAAGAAATACCGGAATTGTGTGGATGCTTCTCTCAGCTAATTGTGTTGGAAGGACCTTGATGCACTCCTTAAGTGGTGATGTTTTTCTCATGGTGTTCTGGTTGTTGCAGCACCTGCTAGAAATGGTCCTCCAGCCTTCTTTAAATTTCAAACAAGTTTTCATTTTGAGTTTCTGGGCAAAGTTTTAGATTTTTTTCAAACTGACAGGTTTACATACGTCCAATCTCTTCAGCCTCCATGGCCCTTCCTTCACAGCGTTCGCAGGTGGTATCTCAGCAGGGGCGGACAGGACAGCCACCTCCGCCCTTTGCAGGCACTCGCAATCAAACCCTGGTGCTGGTGGGGGCTGTTGCTTCTTCCAACCGCCCATTTTCATATTTTTAACACACCGGGCTAAAAGCCCAGAGCAAAACTCACTGCATCCAGCTGCAGACCTGAGCTCTGCCAAGCAGGGCAGGAGGGGCCGCAGGGCCGCGGAGCAGGGACGGGAGCGGGCGAGCGCTGGCCACGCGTCCCCTTGCCTCCCTGCCCAGAAGGGGAGGAGGGGGGAGAGGATCGGTGCTCCAGCACAGCAGCCATTTTACGCTGTTTCTTGCACAGCTGGAAATCATTGCGATAGCATCAGCTGCCAAAGAGAGTTACGAGATTTGGCAGGATTCAGAGGGAAAGAGGTAGCAGCTAAATCATTTGTGAATAGTAAGTGCTTCAAAGATACAGAGAGGGGCCCTGGCTCGCCGGCGGGTGCCAGCGTGGGTCCCACTGCCCAGTGCTTCACACGGCCGGGGCTGCCCAGCCCCGCGGCGGGACGGAGCGGGACTCGGCATCGGCCCCGTGATGGCACCAGGGAGGGCACGAGGCTCCAGGCGGGGCGAAGAGCACCTGCAGGTCTTGAATTGCTCCTGCAGTTTGTTGCCCCACCAGCGTGTCCCCAGGCACAGACAGCTGGAATACCTTACAACTGGGATGGATTTATAACTGAGTAAGGAAATATGTGCTCTGTAACCCCACCGCAAAAAACCTCCGTAGAGCAAGAACAGGAAGTGTACGATATATTCCTTTTCAAATTAATTGGTATTATTTTGATTAAAACACATTATCATATAAATATTTGATTAAGAATGCGATTAAATCTTTCTTGCCCATGAACTATGACAACGTTAAAGTCTAACCTTTTATAGCTTGGCACCACATCATTATTTTGCTCATTAGCTACGTTTAATAATTCGATCTCATAATATGCTTTGCCATTTGGAACCTGCTTTTGCGTGCCAAGTTCAAATCGATGCTGTTAGTTATTTGTGCCACTGCAGATTAAACAAAAATTAAAAGCAATTTAACCTTGCAGTCTGGCTTTGGGTAGACGAGCATTTGAGAAAGGGAGCGGAGCCAAGAGCACAAGTCAACGGGGGTTCTTCTGCCGTTGGCTGCACTGGTGCAGAGCTGGCCGGGAGCGGTGTGGGTAAGTGGAGGTGTCTCCTGGGGAGGGCAGGGAGGCTCCAGTAATTCGGAAAGTCCCTTTCCACCACATAAAGCTGCTGGGCATGGCAAACAGAGCGGACAGACTTGCTGTGGACTCTTACAAATTACATGATAGGGTAATATGGTGAGCAGTCGGGTCTTTGGCACACAGGGAGGGAAAGCAGAGCGGCTCCAGCTGAGGCTCCCAAGGGATCACCTCCGAGGCGAGCGGTCTCCCGCTCCCCCGGGACACATCTCCCTGCGGGGTGACGGTGCTGCCCTCCTGCCCTGGTTCCTTCTGCTGGCTCCAGGCTGTTACCTTTGGATAGCACAGTGCACTGTGGGCTGCTCCTGTCCCTCAGCAGGATCAGGCCCTCAGAGGCTGTCTAGAGGCAGAAGGATGCCTCTGTCTCTCCCAGCTCGCTCCGAACAGCCAGAGCCCACTTTCCTAATTTAAACCGCACACAAAAGCTTGCCTTACATGGTCACGGATGCTATTTTTAGGTTTGCCAATTAATCCAGCTCCGTTTGAGCTGGATTAGAAATCACATACCCCCTTAATTATAGGTGTATAAACTCCAGACTGGCAGCTGTTTTGACATTCTCAGCTGGGAAATTTGCCCTAAACAACCACCCCCCTCCCTGAGCTGCGGCAGGATTGCGGGCTTGGGGCTGCCTGCCTTCGTGCCCATCTGCTGCGATGGCACCGCGCCTGCTCTCGGCGCGCTTGGACGCCTGCCCTGGGACACAGGTGCCAGGCAGCAATGAGCCGAGATGGGCAGCCTCCCTCTTTCTTCTTTTTTTTTTTTTTCTTTTTCTTTTTTTTCTCCTTTTTTTCCTGCAGGAAAATCTCCCGTGTCCCCCAGGCCTTTTCTTTCCGCTGAAGACATCTGCCAGGAGCAAGAAGGGGTCCGTGCCGATGTTTCCATGGCGGGGTCTGCATCAGGGGCTGTGGAAAGTGCCTGCCCCATGCAATGGGCAGTGGGGCCAGCTCCTGGCACCGCCGGGCACCGAGCCCCATGCATGGGCTGGCACGGCTGGAGCTCCCCACACCCAGCAGTGCCATCGGCGTGCCCACGGCTAACGCGGGAGGCCATGCCGTGGGGCTGCTACGTGCTCCCCAACCACGCAGAGGCACGCAGGCAGGGCTGGGACCATGGGTGACCCCCCAGCTGCTGCTCTGGGTGCTGGAAGGGCAGGATGCTGCCCCTCTCCCAGCAAGCGTTCCTCTCTGGGGAAAGAGAGACCTGAGTGAGGAGCTGCCTTACTTATTTTAATGTGGGTGGGGGGAGATTTTAAAGTTGAATGTCCATAGTATTGCCCGTTTCTAACACTGCCGGTGCTGCTGAATGGTGGGTTTCTGGTGAGAGCCTGCTGTGACCTAAAGCAAAGAGGAAAAAAGCAAATTTCAGAGAAATTTCCGTGGGACTTCTCCCTGGGATGGGGTTGTATCCAGCCCAGAGGCAGGAGTTGTGCTCAGTCATTGAGGATCACCCTGTGGCACCTCCAAAGGCCCCGTGTGCCGGGGCAGAGGCAGGGCCGGCCGGTCAGACCCCACATTACCGAGTCCCGAGTCCCACCCCGAGAAGACGCACCCAAAGCAGCTGCTGGAGCATCGCTGCTAATTGTGGCTCCCAGCCCGTGGCAGCCGGGGGAAGGTTTGTGGCCGAGCCATACCTGAGCAGTGAGCTAATTCCCCCGCCGGAGGGTCCCTGCCTGTCCTGCTCTGACTCTCCATGGGTTTAATGCCTGGTGGTCATCTTGTTTCTTTTCTTCTTTCCTAGTAGCTGGAGGTTTGACAATAACTGGCATGAATGCTGTTTGATCTTAAGAAATGTTTTTATTTTTTGTTTCAGTGTAATATTAAATGCTTTTGAGTCTAGTGAGGAAAGTGCCCTGCTCACTTGAGCTCCATGACGCTTCCTTCCTCTCATTTTATGGCAGTGTCGGCAGCATTAGCACATGATAGTCCTGTGTTCTTTTCCTGACAGCCTCATTGCACCTCTTGGAAGCCTTGTTACTTCGTGCTCCCTGAATGATCTCTCCAGGCTACCCCTGGTTGGAATCCCCTCCCTGCTGAAAACTGCACCCCAGGACCATCTCCATCAGGAGCCTGGCATTCCATCCCAGGCAGAGGCGGTGATTCCCATGCCGCAGGCAGCAGCTGTGCAGTGCGGGTGCCGATACCAGCCCCTCGACTCGCCTCCCTGCCACCCCCATCCGCAGCCATGTGCTCTGCCTGGCAGGCAGCTAAAACATCCCCTTGCAGGGGAAAAATCACCCCTTTTTACAACCCGCTTGAGTCACTCCACATCCTCCTTGTTTATGTTAAAGTCTGGCATACTGCATCTCGTGGGACAGCTTGCCGACCAGGCGCAGGCACCCAAAGTAGTTTTCCATTGAAGCTGCAGCCATTTATATTTACTCATCATACTTTCCACTGCCCATCGGAAAAAAAGAGGTTAGTGTTATAACTGCCAGTGCCACCCTCGGAGAGGGAGAGGTTTAATGCAGCGTTGGTGTGTCCATCCATTGGCTTCAAGCAAAGGTCTTCCTGGGCGCAAGCGGGATGGAGGATGCTGTGGGGAGCTCCTGCCCCAGGGCTGCCCCGAGGGATGGTTTATGAAGCCACAGACCACGGTGAGCAATGACAAAGGAAATGAACTCATTTCTCACGTCAGCTCTTCAGCTGCATAAGACAGAGAGGCCAGTTCTCCCAGTTGATGGTGATGTGCTGGGGATGCCAGAGGACCCCTGGGCCACCCTGGGGCTGCAGCAGGAGGTACAGCTCCTGCTTCTCAACCGAGAGCTGGAAGGGAAACACGCGAGGATTTCCCAGGCTTTGCTGCTACTGGTCAGACCAGCAATGCCCTGGCAGAGCATCAATCCCACCTGCGACTTTACAGAGCTGTTTGGAAAGAAACATGTGTGCCTGGCAGGGGTCGAGAAGGGGAAAGTGAAGGTACCTGCTTTTATGGGCTTTGGAAACTTGTAAAAGCTTTGGTGGCGTTCTGGGGGAAGGCTTTGAGGCTGTCCTGATCTGACCCGCTGGCTCCGGGGTGCAGGGGCTGCCTCCTCTCCCTGCCTTGCTGCAGCTGGTTTTGGTGGGCGCAATGCATTACTTGCCCTTGATGCCCACCAGAGCAAACGGGAGGCAGTTACCAAGCCTGTGATAGTGGTGCAATAAACCCCGAGCCCCTGTTCCCTGCCGTGAGTCACACCACCGACACAAGCCCCTGTTCCGCTGGGCGGCGGAGCAAGAAAGTGGGAAGGTTTTGTGTCTGGCAGTGGTTATTGCAGGGTGACTCACAGGGCAGCATTTCTGCCCATCCTCACCCCGCTGCTGCCAAACGAGGGCATACCCGCTGTGGATTCCTGAGGCTTTGCGTGCCACCCTCCCTGTGACCCTCCCAGCATGACACCAAAACCATCACCCAGAGACGGTTGTCAGATATCACGGTGATTCATCAGCCCAGGGCATGAGGGGTTGTCACGGTGTCCAGGGCTAGACCACCCCGAGAACAGCTCTGCCAGCCGCTGCGTGCAGAGCCCAGCCATGCGGTGACAAACCAGAGGCTCAAATCTTCCTGCCCCTGTGCTCCCTGGGCCTCCCAGTAGCTGCCCACCAACATGCCAACAGTGTCACCTGCGGTGTGGTTACGGCACTGAGATCCTGCCTGGTTTGGGCAATCAGTGATGCCCTAAGACCAGAGCCCAAGCCAAGGCAGGTCTCTTGGCCCTTGGCAAGTGCCAGCAGGTGAGGCCAGACCTGCAACGGGATTTACGCAGGAACAAAGTCAATTGCTCATCGAAGCAGCGGGTGTTCCTGGTCTCTGTTGAAGCCCCTGTAACATCATGAGCATTTTGGGGTGTATTGTTTCCATACATCCTATAGCGCTGTCTGGAAATGAGTAGCTTTTCATGCAACTGCAGTTCCCTGGACTGCACAGATACCTGTGCACCGTGCGACTCCATTTTTAAGCAAGAGAACCACCTCCCCACCATAAGGAACCACGCCGCTGCTGCTGCCAGCCCACTGCTGCAGGCGGGGGTCTGCACTGCCGGGGGGGTCCCTTCCTGCAGCGCTGCCAGCCCGCGGGCACTTCGTGCCACCGCAGCTCTAGCTCAGGGCCTTGGCATCCCTAAATGCATGACAGAGAGATGGAGAAGGAACTTTTAAAAGTCCTTTTTGCCTTCCCTCCAGGCTCTGAATGGATTAGCTGCTGCAGGGCCGTATCCAGTCGTGAAACAAGAGCTGTGAGCCTCAGCCCCGCTCCTCCACGGTGCCTCCCCACTGCGCGCTGCCCGGGAAGGGGGCACGGAGGAGGGGACATGGGGACCTCCTTCCCACACACAGTCCGTGGCCGCTGTCTGCTAAGACTAATGAGAAAACCGAGCAGGGGAAGCCAATTTACAAACCTCTGCAGTGGGAACTGAACAGAGACCTGCTGACTTCATCTCAGCATGCTGACCAGCAGCGGCCAGTCCTGATCGGGGCCGGCCACTGGGAGAGCAGGGCTGGGATGCTGCTCACGGCACCCGGAGCCATCCAGACCCCTCTCGTCCGCTGCCAACACAGTGAAGAAACCCCCCGTGAGATGAGAGAGGCCCTGCCAGCCCGCTCTGATGCCTTTGAGTTCTCGCAATAGCCAGCAGGAACTGCAATTAACGTCTGCTGCAATTTCTTCATTATCATAATGACAGTGCTCAGCAAAATATACGGGAGACATTGACGGTGACGCCCAGATGCTGGAACCATACGATGCCACATGGAAAATCATGGCGTGGTATAAAAACTAGGCTTTTATATGGTACAGCTGCCTCTGCATAATGCCCTTGTAATTTATCAGTGTACAGCATCTGGTTCTTTGCTGTCATTCTTCGACTTTCAGACAACCATAATCTCAAGTGTCTTAATAATAACACAGACCTGCCAGACAGGGGAGGAGGGAGGATAGGAAGGGGGTGGGGAGCAAAATTGCTCCTTTTGTGCTGTTCATCCCAAATTAGAGGGGAAAACCAGAAAAAGTGTAGGTCTGGTGGGGGACTGGGAGTGCTGGAGGGTGAGGGATGCTGGAGGAGGGGCTGCGGCTGCACAGCAGGTCCTGGAGGACCCTGCCCGAGGGGGCACATTGCAGAAGCCATCGCTTTGGTATCCAGGCCTGGAAGAGCTTCCAGGCATCTGCTCTTTCTGGGGTGAATTTCCCTTTGTAAGTTTAATGAAAACCATTTGGCCGAGCCTGCAATTTGAGCATGTGCACAGCGGTGGTGCGGCGGCCCCGCAGCCCAGTGCAGGGTGGCACCATGGCAGAGGTGACTGAGGCTCAGCCGCCAGCCCCGGGGCTGCACGGGCTGAAGGGACGATACTGGGTCTTGCATTGGCTGCCCCGAAAAAAAAAGATGCTGAAAGGGTTTGAGGCTGGAGCTTTGCCTTTGGAGATTGGCAGCCACACTGCTGGGTGGTTGCAAAGCTGTGTCGCTGCAAAGTTGCCCACTCACTGCTGTGGAGGTCTCTGTCACGGAGGGGTTCTCCCTTCCCATTGCGGGCACTTGGGAGGGTGACACCTATGACACGACACCTACACCAGTTTTGGGTTCCCCAAGGGTGGGCAGCCCTGGTGTGCTGGGGGTGTGAAGAGCCAAATCTTTAAAATCCATTACAAGACTGGGAGCATGAAATCTCTGCACAGCTGACACATCGTCACCACTGTCGTGTTAATCTCCTGGTGCATCTCCTCTTGAAGTTGGGGGAAATTTCTGGGGTATGACTTGAGCCCTGAGCGTGAGCAACTTTGCAGAGAGGACCTGCAGGCACGGGGCCAAATCCGTGCTCTGGTTTACACCAGTGTAAACCCACTGACACTGCTGGAGGGGTTGGGTCACACTTGCTTTGGGACAAGTAAAGGGCGACCTGACCCGTGCCTGGTGCAGATAGGTGCTGTGGGTCCCCAGCCCCGCCGTGGCACAGTGGAAGCCCTGCCCGGTCCCCAGCGCTCTCTGGGCCCCTGGAGAGGGGAGGTGGGATGTGGGAACGTGTGGGTCGTGGGGATGTGGGACGTGGGATGTGGCAGGCTGCCTGCTGTCACCACGAGATGGCGAGCAAAGGAGCCTCTTTGCGGGCTGTCCTAGAGAAAGGTGCTCTGCTCTCGGCTGCGTGGGATATCTCAGTGTGATTTTCCATAGTGAGGGATGAGAGGAGGGTGGGGAAGAAGTATGGGGACAGCCAGACCAGGCTGGGTAAGAATAAGGAGGCTTGAAATTATCCAAGCAGGATCTGGGAGTGCATGGCAGCGTGTCCTGTGGCCATTCGTAGCCCCTGACTACTTCACTTTTCCCACACGCCAAATTTCCAAGGGAAGGGCTGCCTCCCTGCTTCCCCTCTCCATCCCCGTTACTGCTGGGATAACCCCTTGCTTCCCCACCCTCCCAGTAGCCGGGATGAGTGGGAGCAGAGTGGGGGCAGGAGGGGGTTAATGACCATCCCTTAGTGCCGATGAGGGACACCTGGGGCTGGGGAGGCCCTACAAGAAGGAGCAGAGGGGCAGCACCAGTGTGGAGCTGCTGTCTGGAGAGCAGCAGAAAGGCCCTTGCGTGGCTGCGGTGGAAGAGCGTGGCTGCATGAAGGCAAGTGGTGGGGAGGCTCTGGGTGAGCCCTGCTTGACGGTGATGGACTTTGGGGCTGAAGTCTTGCTCATCTGATTCTTTCCTCTAAAGTAATCGGATCTCTGCCCTCTGGGTGCTCTGCTCCTCTTCATGCACAGGAGTCCCATCCTTTGCTAGGCTGTGGATTTTTCTCCTGGTGTTTGCCTGGGGGATTTGACTTGCAGGAGGGTTTGGGCCGTCCCCAAGGCAGCCTCTCCCCTGTGATGCAGGGTGTGAGCAATTCCTTTCTGCTCCAGTTTGCAAAAAGGACAGGCAAGCTACTTCCCCCTGGATATTTCCGCTGGAAAAGCTTCCTGCGCAAACCAGCTTGCCCCTCCATTGGAAAAGATGCCTGCAGGAAGAAAAAGGGCTTTTTGTTAAATACGTGCATACATGGAATTTGTACGTGAGCTGTCTAACCACATCCCCAGTGCTGCTGATCAGGGTGGGCATTTGCATGACTGCCATTTAGAAGTGAGACTTGGTCTGGCTGCTGTGAAAGGACCAGGAGTGTGTTCAGCACTGTAATCTCCAGAGCCAAATCCTGGTGGTGCAGTGCTGAACCCACATCAGAGGCCCCTTATCTTTCAATATCACAGTAATTGCTTTACTACCCTATTGAGACAAATGAGGGTGGTCATGACAGCTATTTTGTAATGGGAATTAGTAATCTAATATACATGCAGCTAGTACTCCTCCAGTAGTGCTTTGGCATGCCGACCTGCTTGAGTACGATTTGTGGCAGTCTAGAGTATCCTGATTTTTTTATTTTTAGTGCACAGAAACTTCTGGCTACTTTGTCCTTTTAAGATTGGAGGTAAGCAGAGAGACGGGGGTTATTTTTCCCTGCTCTCTCTGTATATTAAGAGATAAGCACCATATTATGTTAACAATCAGACAATATGTGATAAACCAGAGCTATTGGTCCTAGCTGGGACTGAAGCTTTATCTTGGGAGGGTGTCTGGGTGGGGGGAGAATCCTTGCTGGAATGAGTGCGTGCAGATGCTGCCAGCTTCACCTTGCCATCAGAGGTGAAGTTTGTTCGGGCTTGCTCTAAACCCTCTGGCAGGTATCCAGACGTGAGGCACTTCTCTGCTAGGTCGTTTTAGGTTACTGGGGTTAAACATTGATTGTAGTAAAGGGCTCCAACGCATGGTCAAGGCACTGTAGTTTAGTGGTAATGTTGCTGAGCCGCAGAAACTGGCCTGTTGGTCCTCAGCATGTGTGCTGGGCTAGTTTAGCCTCCTGTGAAAGAGGTTTAGGCTAATGCAGTCTGTGCTAAAAGCACGTTTGTGGTCTGGGACTGCAGTTCAACTGAGAGAGGGCAACCAAAGTCCTGGCAGCACGCTCCCTCCTAAACCAGTGCACACTTGTGTAGTCACTGGGGGACTCTTTGCACCACTGATGTTGAACTTCTCTTCAGTGGCTACCTGAAACACTCTCTGAAACAAGATGTACTTTTAAAACAAACAAAACATCCAGTTACAGAAACCCTAAATCCTGCTTTCTTTCATGCAGCGCTGAGATTAAGTGACCCAAGACAGCTTGCCCTCTGGTCGTGCAACAGCCTCTCCTGGCTGGGTGGGCACCCAGCCTCATGCGAAGGGACTTTGTGCTGCTTCGTGCAGGATGTGGTCTGTGTCAATCCACCCCATGGCTGGCATTAATGGGGGTCCTGTGTAGGAGGGAGCAGCCTGGCTCTCAAGGGCTTATTTCCTTAGGGCTGAGGAGCTGGTTTGGGCAGAGAAGATGTCATATGGGCAGTGCAGTGTGGGGTAACTGGGAATCGGTCAGCGAGGCAGCTGGTGTTAACCTCAGTGTCCTGATCCCAGCCCTGAACCATTGATTCTGGAGCGTGGGGTGCTTTTGGCCTCTGCTGGAGGTATGCATCTCCTTGTAGCCTTCCTGAAATCCTGCGTGCTCTTGTGTCCCACCAAACATGGCTGTGGCAGTGGTGTGCCGGTATTTGGCTCAGGTCTCCTTTGGTGCTGCCCTCCCTGAGGTCTGTACCACCCCTCTGCGCATAGGCAACAACCCTGGGAAGGGTACGGTGGGCTAGGAATTATTTCCCAATGTGTCTTAAGTGTATAGACTAATACACACTTGCAGGGTCTGATTAGATTTCTTTCTTCCCAAGAACCAAACCCATGCTTACAGCCTGGGCACCTGCCCCTGCTAACCACAGCCTGAGCCCCCTGGTAGCCCTGCCCTTTCCCCCTCCAAACCCAGACCACCACAAAAATCAACTGGTTTCTTCTGTGGTAGCCTGTGAGCCCAGCGACCTGGGCCTCCAGCCTCCCCATAACTGCTCTGCCAGCCCTCTGCTCGCACAGCGAAGCCCCCCAGGCCAGCACGATCCCTGTGATTTCTGCTAAACTGGCACAGTCTACCCTGGTAATTTGCCAAAAAAGGCTGAATACAAATAAAGTCAATATATCCACTGGTTTACTTAAGGTGGTGTGTGCGTTGCCCTCTGAAAATACAATGTTTACCCTGGTGGCTGTAGCGCTGGGTTCATACATGCAGGTGAAATGTTCCTGGACCAAAGTACAGCCAATACAGCCAGCTGCAAGCAGGAATCCAACACGCTGGAGAGCAAACACGTTACGCCAGCGGGTGAGCTGGAGCTGCATTCCTGAGTGTTTTTGCCTGGTGTGGGTGTCTCTGGGATAGAGGAGCTGATGGGGGAGCTGCCAAGTGGCCCCATCTCTTAATTAAAACAAAATTGTAGTTAGGCTTTATCAGGTTCAGTGTTAATTAACACACAGGGATAAATCCACTTATTTTAGAGCTGCCTCTTTCCTGTACCTGCTGGTTGTATTTTTGTGGTCAGTCTTGCATTGATCTCCTTTTGCACTGATTCCCTTTCTCATCATGGAAGCGTTGGGTGAGAGATACCTCAGGAGGGCTTGAGTTTGGTCCCTGAGATGTTGCCAGAGCAAGTTTGGGTCAGCTGTGTCTTGGCTTGGAAGCCTCCAAGGGCAGACTCCTTGGTCTCTTGGGCAGCCTCACTGCATTGCACTGACCCTCCAGGAGGAACTTTCCTGATGTTCAACCTGAACCTCCCCAGGTGCAGCCATGGCTGCCCCGTGGCCCCTCAGCATAGCCCCAGCATCCCAGGACCTGAGGCTCAGCTCTTTCAGCCTTGCCAGCCCCTTCTGCCTGGTCTCCATGTTTGGAATAGTTGGAGTGAGGCAGCCTGGCAGGTCTTGGGGGTTGCCAGCGAAGATTATAATCCAAAGAAATACATCTTTTTCAATAAAAACAAACACTGCATGCTCTTGTTCTTGCTGCTGGCCTGGGTCAGTCCTGAGGTCTGCTCCGTCCCTTCCTCATGGGTAGGAGACTGCAGATGTCCTACGGCTCTGAAATGAAACCTGCTCTGAGAGGAAATGCCTTCCTGGTGCCCAGCTGGGAAGCCTGAATTTTTCTGTCTGCTTTAAAACATTTATCTTTTAAATGCGACTTATCCACCATTTCAGCTGAAGGTGGAGTGGTGAATGCTGCTGGGAAATGGGGTTTGGATCTGAACGCTTCCTCTGCGAGCTCTGGAGGGGTGGTGGAGTCTTATCTCTCTTCAGTCTCCCTTGGCAACATCTACTTACATGGCTGCACAAGCTGCTGAAATGGTTAGTTCATCCTAGCTTTTTGTTTTGTTTCATTGGAAACCAATATTTTGGCCATGTCAAAGCTTGAATTCTTTTGTGGCATGTTTAATCCAGGTTCAATGGCTTGCTCTGGTCCCAGAGGTAGAAAACCGAGTAGAAATAAATACAGAGAAGGAATTGTTGGGATGTAAAAGAAACTGGCGGGGTGGAGAGGAACCCTGAAGTCTCAGCAATTTTGCAGAAAGCCTCTCTAATATTTTTTTTTTTGTAATATGGCTCAAACTTTATGAATCTCTGTTTAAAAAGGAGGGAGATGGTTTCAAAGTGTCTGGTGGCGTGGCCAGGTCATTAAGAGAGTTCTCACTGACTGAAAGATATTGAGTTTCTGAGCATGGCTGATGGGGGTAGCCCATCCTGCGGGTTGGGGATGCTCCTGTCTTCTGTACTTCTCCTCCTGGCTGGTGGCCGCAGCGTGGGACAGTTTTGATGGGGTGTTATCTCCTCCCAACTTGTGGTGAGGTGGACCTTGCGGGTGGTGCTGGCCTGTGAGCTGACTTCTGGTGCCCAGATCTCTCTGGTCTCTGTATTTTGTAAGCTAGCATCACCCTCGCCCTTACACAGACCCAGCCTGGGGGGAGACTGCTTCCCCAGGGGTTGTGGCCTTGGCTTGTGTCTAAAGATCCACCTCCTGCTGGGTCTCCCACCCGTCCGTGCTTCTTTTTCCTCCAGCTGCTCCATCTCGCCTGTTTTGACCATAAGTTCTCTGGACAAGGAGCTTTTGATGGAGACAGGAGGTTATTGTCCTGTTTGTGCCTGGGGGTGCTGTTATTTCAAACAACTACAGCAGTATTTCTGCTGAAGCTGAGCAGCCTTTGCCCAAGTCTATATTTGCATGGGAGCCTGGAGGAGAATTTCACTTGCTGCCTTATCAGCCTTATCTGCTTCTCCCCTGAAGCCAGAGCTGTGATGAGTGTGGTGTTCTCATTTATCTGTGTACCTGCCTTACTGATTGGCCAGAAGAGATGAGGGATACTGTAGATATCTAAACAAATCACTTTCTTCCGATGTGCATAAGTTACTCCAGGAACCGATTTTACCGCATTGCAGAGGGAGCAGCGGTGCCCTATCCAGGCTGATAAGCAAAGCTCAGACCTGAATCTGGGCAGAATCTCTTGGAGAGCTTTTATCTAGGTTTTGATTTCTAGCAAAGATAGCCACTATCTGCACAAAATAAACTTTTTTTGCCCTGTAACCCCCAGCAATGTTACAGATGGAAGACCGTGACAGGACTGCCAGAACAGAGCCGGACAAAGGGCCAGTTTGCATTTGCTTCTCAGGGTTGGGCCGTGCTAGCAGCAGTGTTTGGCTCCACTAGCCAAACTGGTCCCTCAGGGCAGCTCAAACCTGCCTCCAAAGGCGCCTCGTTCCTGGTCCCTGCTCTGCAGTCTCCTCCCAGCTCCCCGTGTGCTCCCAGCCCTCATCCCACCCCGCAGGTTGTTACCTCGTCCTTTTCCTTTCTTTCCCCAAGCCCACATGGATGCAGTCCCAGGAGGTACCATAGCACAGGACAGTTTTTTTCCTCCTCTTCCTCCTCCCTTCCCAGCGGGGCTAAGGGACCGAGTGAGTCCAACCCTCACTCCGAAGGGACCTGCCTCACTCGGCTGCTGTCTTGTGTTTGGGAGCAGTGACACAGGATAACTTGGCCTAAATAATACATTGCCAGAGCTGACCTCACTGTGCCGATCATTTTGCTGGCTTTGTAAAGTTAATCAGTTTACATGTTGCCACTAGGTCAGGAAAGCTTCATTTACCTTAAATAATTAATCAAGATCAATTAAACACAGGGTGATTGTGAAGAACAGCAAAAGGCAGAATGGCCCTCGTTTCTTCCACTTCTTTATCCTGCTTAGACAACCCAGTGCAATAGCTCAGCTGAGACTTGGGCAGTGGGAGAGTAACTTACATTTATGCTTTGTGATGACAGCTCTATCCTAAAGGTTTGACCTAATTACTGTGTCTTGTCTCGACTTCTGTCTGGGAGTTATTGTTGCTGTCATAGTGGCAAATGCGGCTAATGAAAATATCCAGTGGTTCCATTAAAATATTAGTGTGGTGAGTTGGCTGTATTGTGCAAGTGCAAATGAATGCTTCTGTTTTTCTGAATTTTTTGGTGGCTGTCTTATCAAATGTACCATCAAAACAAATATCTGTTAGGATGCCTGGAGGATATTTTCCAAACAAGAAACTTCTTGAAAATAATTCAATAATGTATTTGATAATCATTAAAATGCTGATAGAAACTACAGAGGACTGAGTTTCTGGCAACATCAGATGAGGGGGCAACATGGCAGACCAGAAAGCAACGTAAAGCATCTCCCATAACAGGGGGTTGAAATGCCTCTTGCATAGCAGAACTTTACAGAGGCTCAGAGCTTTGGCCGTTTTAGCTGCTCTTGGAGCTGCTTGGTGGTAACTTGCAGTAGTTTACACAGACTGTTTCTTGGGCTCTTTATTGCATAAATAAGTTGGTTCCACAGCCAATACAGAAACTAGCAGAAAGGAGCGCAGTATCTCCCAGTGACCCAACTTTAGACAAGCCCTTTGGATGTGGGGGCTGGAGAGATGATGCGGGATGTTCCTGGAAGGAGCCCATTTCCTCCACTCCCACTGAGTTACAAAACTTGTTTTCCCATTCTGAGAATCATCAGTGCAAAAGGACCATAAAGAGTTTTAAGAGGACTTTCTTTGGCTCGCTTGTTAGGAAGCTCTTTGCAGAGAACTGGCAAATGCCTGCTTCTGGCTGGCTGGCCTCCTCCTAGAGCAGGGGAAGGATTAGGTAAGGTGGCTGTATTTGCAGTCCTCTTAGCTGGTGTAAGAATTACTTTAGTATTATAATCAGTCTGGCCCTAACTTCCAGAAAGAAGAACAGCAAGTCCCTGAGCTATGGCAGACTTTGAGAGTAACTTTGACTTGCCAGATACTGTCACATGGGCTCTTTTTTTCAAAATGGGAGCCTCTTATCCGAAGGAAGCAAAGGCAAATAGTTTCTTGCTCAAAAGCATGTGCTCAGAGATGAACAGACTAGACATGAATTACTGCTCTGAAACGATCTCTTCTGTTAGCCTTCACTCTTGTGGAATCTGTCTGCTTGTGGTCTGTTGTGATAGCTTTGCTTATTCTTTGTCCTCAGACATGGTATTTTTATATGGATACATCTATAGATAATACATTATAAAAAAAAAACATTCTGCACAGTAACAACTCACTGAACTTTTTGCTTCTGATAGGGAAATTGAAGGGGTTTTGTTCGGCTGTAATTCCTAGAGTTCAGCATGTTAATGAAGTAGTCCACGAACTTTGGGTTGGATGTTGCAATGTCCTGCGAGCTGTCGTACTTATCTGGGTTACTTTTCAGAGGACCCGTGTCCTGTCTGCTCCACAGGGAGGTTCATAGAGCAGTCCATAAACCCTTAGTAATGCACACAATGGATTTTGCTTTAATTTATAATCTACCCCAAGTCACAGTACACTGCTAACTAGTTGTTGATCTGGCTGGGGCGCCTGTTGTCCTGACATACTCAGTGTACATTGCACACAGGTTATCTCTCCAGGCAAAAGTGGTTCTCCTTCAGTCTAAGTTCCCCTACCTGGCAGCAAAGCACAATGGTCTAATATGCCGCAGGCCTGGAAATATGTATGCTACAAGGACTTGTGGGCTAATGTGCGGTTGGTATTGTGGGTTCCTGTGCTGTGTACACTATGCAAGAGCAACTGTCAGGCACCTAATTTCAGTAGTGTTAATACCGAGAGGTACCTGGTTCTGCACACAGGCAGGCTGCAAACCTTCTGTTAACAACATAACCTCCAGCCACCAAAATCATTGACCTACTTTGTTCAGAGGGTTTGCATTCCTTCTGTTAGATGCTTTTGAGGTTTAGTGATAAGGGAGTACTTAGCACTATAAACAGAAATTTGGGGAGGAAAACTGGCAGCTGTGGGAGCCTTGGGTGCCTGCAAAGAGTTAACTTGCACCACTGGTTGCATGACAGCCCCCAGCTGTCTGTGCCTTCCCCTCCAGCATTTCTCTCCATTATTTCATCAAAGCAACAGGCATGGTTTTAATTTTCCATGACTTGCTTATGAAATATGATCCTTGCTGTAATAAAGAAATGATTTGGTTTGTAATGGATACATAAGAAATCAATTTCCTATTTTTAAATTAGGTGGGATTAACAATGAAGCAAACAATAAGCAGAGCAACGGGGAGAGAAGAAGGATGGGAGAAACACCCAGCAGCCCCCACACAGGGCTGACTGCACTTGGACATGTTACACTGCATTTGTTAATGGCTTCACTGAGGCAGTCACAGCTGTAGTGTTTCTTCCAATGTATATTCATTTTGTGCTTGAATATCATGATGTTGGGAAGACTGCTGAAGATTCATGACTTTCCTTCTGCCTAGTAGTGACATTTAAGGTGCAACATGGTTTCTGTTCAAACTCATGGTTCAAAAAAACCCAGCACCATCATAACTCTCTGGGGAACAGCTGCCCTTCCTGGCCTTCCCACTGCATCTGCAGCAGGGACAGCATCCAGCAAAGACACTCACCTGGACCGGGAGGTTGGGAGCTGCTCTCCAGCAGCTGGTACAGAAGAAGCTCCCAGCTTCTACTTTCTAAGGGTATAGCTATATGGGAGAAGGCTGCTTGTTTGGAGATCCTGCAGCAGTGTGACATAGCCTATGGGGAGTTTTCTAGCTGTTATTGCTAGAAACTGTCTGGTCCCCAGGTATCTGGTCCCTCTCCCTTACCTTCCTCCTACAGCACTGAACAGTTCTGCTTGGGGACCCCAGGCTAGACAGTTGTCAGCAGTTCCACAGTCCTGCACAAGACTAATCAGTACAGTCATCTTCTTGGCAGTTCTATGTACTGTATCACTGAAAAAAAAACCCATTTTGCAGTCCCTGCTATAGTAAATATTCCCTGTGCTGGCAGAGCAGTCCCTCCGGTGAGGTCTGTTGGAGGAGTTCAAGAGGCACCAGGATTAGCCTTTAGCATCTCGAGACGCTCTGCATGCTTCCCCCCCCACCCAGCACTCCTGGGAAATTCACCTCCGGTGTGGCACGAAGCGGGTACAGTGTTTGCTTGGCACGTGTTGGGCCCCGGCGCAGGCTGTGTGCTGCAGAGGCACCGATTTCACTCCAGGACACAGTTCCTTGAAGTTGCAGGCGTCTCTGAAGGCAAATTGCCCTTTAGACCTTGGACTGCAGACAGTTGATATAGGTTCCCCTGCCAAGCTGCACCGACCATTGCCAGCATGTTTTTGTGTAGTTAACAGATGTGCTGTTACTCCATTTTCCTATGCACGCACACGGCACACGCTCTTCTGTACAGGGAGCTCAGGGATCACGGTGTCCCTGAAGCTATCTGACTTGGAGGGTTCCGGAGGTGGGGAGCTGTGTGTTGGTGGTACTGGGGGGTAACAAGCCTGTCCGAGTCTGACCCCCTCAGCAAATCACTAAACTGCAGCCTGGACTTGCTAGAGCGGCTCTCCTAGTGCCAGCGTCTCCTGGCCCAGCTCCATGCTTGTGCTAAGTGGCTTTGGAGCTGCCCCAGGGGTCTGTCATGGGTTGGAATTAGAGTTGCATTTGGCTGGCTGGTCTGTCTTTCCTTCCTGGATGCTATTGCTTTTTTTAGCTTATCTCAGTTCTGCATGGGTTTGTGAGTTCCTGCTGAAGTCTCTAACAAGATTTGTATGGTGGCTTCTTTTTCCTCCAAGCAATCATAATTTGGCCAGAAATAAATGTCTGCAAAAATCTTTTTAAAGTCTCTCCTTCATGTAGGTTTCAGCAGCCTTCTTGAGAGACAAGCCATAAAAACTGATGGGACTTTTGGAAATGGTTGGTGGGACTTCTAGGACTGGGCAGAAGTCCAAACAATTTCTTGTAATCTTCTCCACATAGATCTGTTATTGCTGGGGCAGGTACCAGATGCATTATCACTACTAATCTCCTTCAAGGGTGGAGGGGTGCCTGAGTGTAGATAACTATGATGAAATAGAGCCAGATTTCTGTCTTTATAGAATAAAGACCCGGAAAAGTCCATGGAATCCAAGGCCTGCTTCTACTTACTAGTGTCAGAAGGATATTGCTTTTATACTCTAAGACCACCAGTCAACCCACAGTCTTCAAACAGCCCCGCCCTCCCTTTCCCAACTGCTGTCCTAGTTAAATTTATAGCATTTTTTTTTCTACTGGCTACCTCTGCAGCTTCAAGTAACTGTTGGTAGTATCCCAAACTAAGAGGCGAAACCAGACCAAGCATACAAAAACAAACCTCAGCAAAGAACCCACGGATTCTTCTTGTTGCTGCCGAAGCCAGCGGGAGCTCTGCCGTCCGGCCCCGCTGTCACTGCTGTGTGGCTCTTCAAGAACTTGCTATTTAGCATCAAGGCAATCCAGGGACTGAGGTGGAACAAGAGTTCAGGCACACTTGCCTTAGCCTGGTCATGTTCAAACGAGCTGTAGGAAAAGGAACGTGGGAGTCAAATTGCTCAGTGAGAGTCAGTGCAATGCACTGTCGACTCCAGAAGGTTCACTTGGGTCTTGCCACCCTTCTGGCTTCTGCCAGCAGGAATAACTCCTGGGAGAGTCGTACCGCTCTAGGCTTAGTGGTGCGTAAATCATGCAAAGCCGTACCACTTTTGCAGCGTTACTGGATACTGATGGCAATGTTGCTCGCCCTGTGGGCTGGGATTTATCGCCATGCCACTTGCAAGCATGGCTCTGTTGGCTTCTGGGCCAGCTGAATTGGCATCATCTTGTAGCATTTAGGTTTCACTCTCTTTCCAACCTTGGTTAAATTTAAAGCTGCTATTCATAGCTGCTCTCAGGATGTGGAGCTCCAGAACACCATGGGAAGTTTCTCATCTGTTCAGGAAGACACATATAAATATAGTGATGCTTTCCGGTGGGTAAAACAAGGTTTTGTTGTGCTCTTCACATTCATAGCTGAGATGGCATTTGTACGCACATGCTGTTGCTGTGCCAGCCTCCACCATGGTGACAGGGCCTTCCTAGGATTTCACTGATGAGATGAGGAGGAGGAGGAAGAGTTCAGACTATTGGTTTAGTTTAAAGCCCCCAAAATTATACAAAGCAGGGGTCAGATCTACTAACTGTGAGCTTAGAAGCTATCTTCCGTGGAGGATGAGCTTAGTTTGTTCTGGAGAACAGCTGTTTATTGGGAGCAATTTTCTGGCAAGGACTATTCCTTGGCCATCTCAACCTGGGAAATGGCACTGCGATGATTTACAAGAAAAAGAACAAAAACTAGTAACTTTGTTTAAAAACAGAAAAAGGACAACAAAACCCCGGCAGTTCTACAAAGGGGTTTTTTTAGCTGAATAAAAGGCCTTGAAGCTGCATAAAAACAGCACAAAAATTGATATGTTCCTTTGGGAGGATTAAAACAGATGTTTTCTCTTTTCCAATGGCCAGCATCTGACATTGCCAAAGAAGACACAAAGAACATTTCTGGGATGCGTGTTAGAAAAAGTACTGCTAGCAGCTTATCGGCTTGAACGAAAGCTGGAGTCAAATAATCTCAGAACCTACATCTGGTCACACTTATGCTGGAGAAAAGCCACAGCAAGTCCAGTGGAGCCAGTACAAGGAGAAGCAAAATGGATGCCAAGGTGACCAATGTCCCTGATGGTAATTGAGGCAGCATAAAGCCCTTCATGCTGGGTAGGGACACCTCGGAGCTCTTCTGTGTGGCCTCTTACAACAGACACCTTAACAATGGTACAACCTGAATTTTACATATTAATGCATCTGGATTTCTGCAATTTGCTCACAAAATCCTTCTCTGTTTGCAGCCAAAAGTTATATCCATGACGGCTGCAGAATGCAGTAAAGGCATACAATAGCAATTTGATTTTTTCTTTCTTTCTTCCACCTAGCTGTTTTGTATACAGACTCACAGATGTGGCAGGATGTGTTTTGGAATGTCGGTGACTGGAGTTTGCCAGCATCCATTTGACAAATGTGCCCTTTAGTATCGGTGAGGTCAAACCACTGCCAGAAATGTCCTTGGTGACTGACAATAATGATTACTGATTTGGAATTTAGAGCATGCTGCTTTGCCATTCATAAGCAGCATTTCAGTAGTCTTCCAGCAAGGTACATCTCTAGTTATGGTAATTGTCTTTCAGTTAGGGAGCTAATTGACTATACTGCAGCAAGTATGGAATAAATCATGTTACTATGGTAGCCAAGGTTTTTGGAAAACAGTATTTCCCAGAGCACAAATGCCATTTCTCTGAATTTTACTTCTTGTCCTGAAAATAGCCCTATCATCGCAGAACTGAGAGAGATTTGAAGTTGGGTTTCACTTTTTTCCAATAAGAGTTCTGCAGCAAGCTGCATGTTGCTTTTCAGTTTTATTTATTTGGTTTAACCTTCATCATGTTGACAGAATACAGGTGTGTGGATATCTTATATACTCAAGCTAATTACTACAGAGACTGACACCTGAGAAGGGGATTTGAAGGACCAAGACAAAACAGTCAAAATTTGACCTTGGAATATTAGAAATGAGTCCAAAGGACAGCATCAGGCTTGGAGACTTCTCAACATATGCAAAGATTGGACTAAGGTCTGGGTCTGAGCTCTATAGGTTTATCTGTGTTAATTGGAGTACCTGGCACTGAAGCCAGACTTTTTGCCTGAGTAGAAAAAGGCAATTTAGAAGGACTGCACTAACTTTAAGGGAGTCGAGAACAGCCTCCCCTGGATGTGGTGCATCCATCACTGTGTTGTCCTGTTCAGTGAATCATGGCATAAACAAGGTACCAGAGACCGTATCCTCAGTAGCATTAATGGTTAAATTGTGATTTTTGATTTTGTGTCTCTTCTTTTCAGCCACTGGTACATCCACAAGTGTTTTAACAAAGTATTTTGTTTCTCGCTTCCCAGAATACCAAGAGCATTTCATAACACAGCTGTTGCAAATGTTATGGCTCCGTACACTTCATGTGTTAGTCTTTCCTGTGCTTCCCTTCTCTGAATCACATTTAATAGGCCGAGTTTTATATTTCTCTACTAATTTGTTGAAATTTATTGCATTTGTTGCCTTCCCCTCTTTCTTTTGAAAATCAGGGGAACTTCCAAATTTCAATTTAAAAGCATTTTGTTCTAATTCATTTTGTTTTTATGGAGCATAGTATTTGTTGGAGGGAGAGAAGTTGAGATCATAATCTGGCATGGTTGACTAAGTTTCTAAATTTTAAACCGCCGCCTTCTCTCTTTTTAAACATTTTCTCTGCCAATACTAAACATTTTGATCATTCAAAATGTAAATTTTACTCCCCATAGATGCTGATGGGTTGTGGATATATTTACATACAAAGGAGCTGTTGGATGACTCACGCAAAAAGTTATTTTCTTGTTCTCAGCTTTAACAGTACAGTGGTTTTTCCCTCATATTCTGTAGTTTCCGGAATGATTTGCGTGCTCGTCAGTCTCTGAGCAGTGTTTGAAAAGGTGTGTGTGGTTAAAATGTGTGGAGTGGGAGAACCGCAAATGGTTTAAATATTTTTGCCAGAAGTGCTCGTAATGGCCGCTTTCCATGAGTTGCGTTATGTTACATGGAAAGAACACCCAGAGGAGAACCACAAGGGCAGCGGCGGTCAAGGGAAGGAAAGTCTGCCAGCCCCTTCGGGTGAGGAGGAAAAAGCGAGGGTTTAGTCAGAATACGAAATTCAGTGTTTTGGGCTGGGGTATGATGTTCTCAAGGCAGTTAGCACCTTAGAACACCAATCTTGCTAGCTGGTTGTGTGCTGTAAGACCACAGTTCTGTTGGCCCACAGTGATGGTACCTATATCTCCTCTTTGAGCAGCATTTTATGGGACAAGTGTCACTCAGTTCTTCCATGTCCATATGCCTGCTGGGCTTAGGGCTTAGGCATTTGGCACAGATTCCTCTGGCATGAAGTACAGGTTGTTTCTTTTGCAATACTCAAAACATTGAGCCTGGTTGTGTTTGAGAAGGCAGAACAGCGCACTGGAGTTTCTCAGAGAGCTCTGGAAAGCCCCGAGCTTCTGTACATCTCCTGGGCAGCATTTCAGAATGTGCTTGGAACACATTTGCACTGCTCAGGACTGGGATCCTCTCACGAGGCCTGTAAGAAAATCTGAGATTGTAACTGGCCATAACTCTCTGATATTATCATGACAGATTTTCTTAGATCTCCTTGTTCTTCCGTAGACTTATCCAAATACCAGGCCCAATACTGCCCTATGAGTTTGGGAATGGCCCAAGCCTTTCATCAACTATTTACAGAATTACTTTATAAAACAACTTTATTTTATATATGTGACAGTAGTCCTTGAATCTAAGGAGTGCATAATACTAGTCTCTCTTGGCTCACTTCCTCTGGCTTATTGCCTGTCTTCTGCCTTGATTTTTCTTTTAATTTGAAGTCCACTCAAGGGTACACAGGCTAAAGATGACCCTACAGGAGACCTGCATCCATGCAGAAGTGTTTTTTGACCAGCAAGCAGGTCAAGCAATGATCATCTTCTCTACAGAGGCTGCACTGCTTTCCTCTGCTTTCATCGCAGCTTTCTATTGTGTTTTTTTTGTGTGATCTATCTGTTGACTTATGCTGTATTATTTGCTTCAGAATTGACAATGTTTGCATTAAGTCCTAAATATGGAGTCAGGAGGTAGTAAGAACCTTTTCAGGCTCTGTGACCTCTCCTAGCAAACTTTGAAGGGCTTCTGTTGACCAGCCCTGGTACTGTTTGTTTTGCATGGAAGCAGAGTCTGTAAAAGGGCTTATTACACAATGTAAGTGATTTTCTTTTTGCTAAGCAAATATTTGCAATATATTTTGGGAGATCAAGCATTCAAAGTGAAAAAGCAGGATACCTGCCAGGGATGTGGGAAGCATGTAAAGGACACTTTTAATTGGGAGAACATAGGATGGTTTTAGTATCTTGGATCTACAAGAAAGCCAACACAGGCTCCTGCCCCTATTTTCATTGAGCTTTAAGGCTTTAGGCATCTCAACAAACCCAGAAAACTCATCCCAAACCATCTTTACTTCCTCAGCTCCACTAATTATTGTTGCAAAAGCCAAGGTACTGCACAACAGAGACAAATCCTATGACTTCAGCAAATGAGTAAGGCCCCGATATGGGGCTTTCCTAGAGGGTAGTTTATAAACGCCTGAACTAAAAATGCCCAGTTATAGAGAGCACATCACTAGCTAGATGACTGCTCACAGCTGATATCATAATTGCTGGATCATTCCTTTGGCTTCAATAAAAGTTGCAAAGACAGTATGTGGCTTAAACTATTTGGCTTAGGAGTAGCAGATCAATGCTAGTCAACATCTAACTTCCACATGTGAATTTCTCCCTGTGCTGTGGTATTGACAGGAGGCCCAATTTATATGCATGTAGTTTATAAACAGTGAGAATACTGGAAATGAGGTCATATTTTGTATAAATGTTTATTTCAATAGTTTAAAGAACAAGCCATTCAAAACATCTGGAAATCACAGGAACATGAGTCATATATAATAGCAATATCTTAAATATGCATTAGTAATACAAAGTCATCTTTCACTCTGATAAAAGTTACAACTTCATTTTTCTAAAAAATATTTAAGGCATGAAATATGTTTAGGTAATACATATATACAGCATCTAATTTTCTTTCTTCTTTCCCGTAGAGTCTGAGACTCTAGAGGTTTGTGTGATAGAAACAATGTGCTACACCTTGAAGGCTAGATTGGTTTGGATTGTATATGCAGAACTAGGCAAATAGTTTACAGCCGTGATGGCTGCATGTGCATGTAAGTGACAGATCAGGGTTTTGAAGACCATGTGCACATACATTCCCACAACTGCTTGCCTATTCACAACAACTGATATAGTTATAAATCATTAGGTCTGGAGTTACTTCTAGAATGCCCCTATCTATATTCTAACTAAACTAAGACCTGATTTCATTATAACCCCCTGCCCATCAGTGTGCTGTTACACTTCCAGCGGTGATCTAGTAAAATGTTTGTCCTGTCTTAGTACGTATGGATTGATAAATAATTGTGGGTATGATCAGCTACAACTGCTTTATCCTCATCTCTAAGGCAAGCATTTCCCTTTCTATTTCATAAGGAAGGTCAGCATTAACTTGCACTTCAAAGTATTGTTTGATTTCTTCTACCTCCTTTTCCCAGAACTCTTTGGAGATATCAAACAGTTCGGTCAAGTTGACATCTTCTAAACCCTTCAAGTTCAAAGCAGTGTCAGCAGGGATGTAACCTATGGCAGTTGGCTTGGCAGAGGCTTTCCCTTCAATTCTGTTGAACATCCACTCCAGCACACGGGAATTCTCTCCATAGCCAGGCCACAGGAATTTCCCTTGGCTGTCTTTCCGGAACCAGTTAACATGAAAGATCCTTGGTAGTTTTGCAGCTGGACGATGTGCCATGCTGAGCCAGTGGGCCAAGTATTTGCCAAAGTTGTAGCCAAAGAAAGGTCTCATGGCAAATGGATCGTGCATAATGATTTTGCCTGTTCAAAACACAAATGGAGAATGTAAGGTAATAAACAGTGCATTTATTCTAAAGCACAAAGATTTAGATCCTCCCAGGATTTAGTACCCATGGTTGCTTAACCACCCTTCTGTATCTGAACCAGAGACCTTTAAGAAACAATACAAGCATTATCCTTGATGTATAAAAAAAGTACAAATTAAATTAATTTTTGTAATCAGTGGAAATTAGATTTCTTAAATCTCAGGTCAAGCAGCTTAAATGAAGATCCTCAAAAGCTGGCTTTCATCGTTCATGTATTTATGTTGAGCTCTAGCAGAAGAGAAAATTTAAGTTTACTTATCCCAAACTGTAACAAGCACTCCATATCAAGGCTCCTGGTCACCCCCATGCCTGTACCCTGTTCTGTGTGCTTGCCACCTAGGGGATTATTTTGCTTAATTTGACTTTTACAGAGAATTTGACTTTTACTTCCAGTACAAATATTTTGTACTGTGAAAATGCACAGGTTGCAAAATTAGCTGCCAAGACTGAAATGCAAAAGAGCTGAGGAGGAGGACAGAGCAGGCAGTCCAGAGTGGATTGCTTTTAATACAGGTAGGCAGATTAAATTTTGATTTACCTTTGTGCTCAGCAGCTGCTGTTGCTTCAGATCTCATAGCTGCTCCTATAAATACTCCATGCTGCCAGTTAAAGGCCTCATATATAAGAGGCACACCTGTAAAGAACAAAATCGCTTCAGTAATTAGAGGTCCAGAAATATTTTTATAACAGGTTTTGCTACCTGAGGTACTGCTGAATGCATGTTACTGTGTAATGTATTCTAATTTTTCCTGTTTTTTTTAATCAGTTCATTTCCTGCCCTCTCATAGCAAAGAAGTTTATGTGAATGTTTGCAAAACTGGCTACTGATTACTGAACGCATCCATGTTTAGCTGCTCAGTGGGAGACATCTGGGACCTCAGAATCCCCAGCAGATTTTACTGAAAATAGAATCTAGTTCTGTGGTCATGATATTAGACTCAGACCTAGCATTACTTCTACTTCTTTTCCAACTTTAGGTGACCTTTAATAGATCAATTTATTTTACTTCCTTTTCTGTAAACTGTCTACAACTGGTTCATTTCTCTAACCATTTCCTATCTGAACTAGTTAAACTGCAAGCCAATTGAGACAAGTATAGCAATTTGTTATTTGTCTGCATATCACCCAACGTAGTGGGTCCTGATCTCTCTCCAGCCCTTTATTATTATTATCTGTTTTGTGTTAACGTCTAACAATTCAGACATTGAAATATCAGCGGCTGTAAGTGTGTATGTCAAAGGCTAACCAGCAGAAGTTAGACCTACATCGTTATTTCTTTGCTTTTGCAGCTGTGAAAGCAAAAGCTGTGTCTGTGCCCAGTTGTGTTTCAACCCTTCTGTGGTCAGCACTTCAGCCTTGATACGTGGCTGATGCATCCCTTACCAGCAGGTCTGCGGCCTCCAAATATTATCCCTTCGATGGGCACGCCTTCGGGTGATTCCCACGCAGGGTCCATGATGGGGCACTGGCTGGCTGGAGTGCAGAATCGTGAGTTGGGATGAGCACAAGGTTCCCCTGTACAGAGTACAATGAAAAGGTCATAATGGCAGAATTAACATGAATTCAGCAGAGAAAGCCAAGACAGACTGTGGAGTGTGCCAGGCTACCATTATCTGGGGTCCAATCCTTGTTCTTCCATGAAGTCAGTGTTACTCCCGTTGGTAATGGCTCATCAATGCCTTCCCAATAGACACCTCCATCGCTGGTTTCTGCTACATTGGTAAAGATGGTGTTCTTGAATATGGTTTTAATAGCATTGGGGTTTGTTTTGACTGAGGTTCCAGGAGCGACACCAAAAAAGCCATTTTCTGGATTGATTGCCCTTAAGTTGCCTGGAAGTTAAATGACAAAATATAAGTAAATCAAACTGTTTTATTTCTATCCAGAATTTTGTAGCATGTCTTGCTGCATCTAAAAGCAACCTGTACTGGACTGTAAAACAATCCAATTTCAGTTCTGTACCTTGTTCATCAAATTTCATCCAGGCAATATCATCACCCACACACTCAATTTTCCATCCTGGCAGGCTTGGGTTCATCATGGCCAAGTTAGTTTTTCCACATGCACTAGGGAATGCTGCAGCAAAATACTTCTTTTCACCTTCTGGATTGGTAATGCCCAGGATCTATTGAAAAATTAATGCAACTGTTAAACACAGTCTTTTTTCTTGCACTTTTCATTTTGAAGATTGTCTCCCAGCAAGTGGTAATGATAAAATAGTTAATTATGCAAATTTGTTCCTACAGAAGCACCACCACATAATATAGTTGACAAATAACTCAAACTGTAGTTTATTAATCAAAAAGTCTACTCTTCTTGTCCTTAGAATATCTTTAAAGAGTTCTTTTATACATACCTGACATTTTTTAAAAATATAATTCAAACATCTATTTTTATTTTGCTGATTAAAGATGCACAGACCATATACAGCTGTGTTTCTCAGCTGAGACAGAAGAAAATCAGGCAATAGTCTTTTGGCTGCATGACTGGAGTGAAGTGAAAGCACTTCACTTATGGATACTCCTGCACTTTTCAGAGTCCAAAGATATTTTATCTGAGACTGTTCTTTTATGTACTTTGAAAATTCTTTTTCAGTGGTATTTTATGGTAGTAGAGTGTTTAAATGACAGCAGAAAGTAAAGGCAAGGAAGGGTACAAAGCAGAAGTCATTTAGAAAATCTAGTACTTGCAGGCTTTGGAGTGCACAGACCTCTTTATAGTATGCAAGACAATTTTCAAAACTTGCATTATTCTTTTGCTATTAGACTTGTAGGGGCAATGTGGATGCCTAGTGATGATGTTTAGGCTCTGCTCAAGTACATGGGTCTGCCTACAAGTAGCTACTGTCAGAAGTTACAAATCTTTCTTCGTTTCTGATTTTACAGGTACTATTTTAAAATGTTTGGTACGTAGCCTTGCAAGCAGCTTCCTATTTCTCATAAGCCTGCCATTTGATAAATTTGTATCTAATGTTACAGGACTATCCGTATGAGACTAATTTCATTGATAGCAAGTTGTGATGTATTTATGCTGAGCTAATTTAGGGTTTAATGGCTGTTCAAACACACATGATTTAATAGCTCTTACCAGCATGTGCTCAGCTAGCCAGCCCTCTTCTTTGGCGATTCTGCTGGCAATTCTGAGAGCAAAGCATTTTTTCCCCAGTAAGGAGTTTCCTCCGTAACCGCTGCCAAATGAAATGATCTCTCTGCGATCTGGGAGATGGGCAATCAGCGTTAACTCTGGGTTGCACGGCCAGTTGTTGATTAATGGTTCTGCAGAACAGAATGTTGTACTCATGAATGCAGCAATTTCCATGCTGGATCGCACTGTTGTTTGATCAGCATCGAGCCTCTGACAGCAACCCATACCAGATGCTTTAAAGGAAAGCCCCTGGTAAATACTAGGGATATAATAATCTCCTTTCCATGAAACTCTCATTCAGCTTTAATTCCTTTAATTGAGTTCTGAACCTAGTGCTGTTGCACAAAGCACCCTGGTCTTCTATGGTGTCTCCCATGTGCTGAGAACATGGTCAGCTCTAAAACATGCCCTTGGGAATTTCTGGGGGTGACTGGTTTTAATGTCTCTTACCTTTTAGTGGTAGAGGACATCCAACTGAGTGAAGACATTTTACAAATTCCCCATTACTCAGGGCTTTCAAAGCAGCTGTTCCCATCCTTGTCATGATCCTCATGCTGGCCACTACATATGGTGAATCTGTCAGCTCAATCCCAATCTTGGACAAAGGAGACCCAATAGGACCCATGCTGAAGGGGATAACATACATTGTACGTCCTGGAAAACAGGGAGTAGAAAGATGTGGCAAAGAGCAAAGCAAGGAACTTTGATATAATCTTTATTAACATGGAGGTTGTTTCTCACTCCTTTAAAAGCTGTTTGTCTTGTGAGTGTTTCTGGTGAAGTTTAAAGAGTTGTAGCTTTGTTTAATTGTGTAGCAAGAAGTTTTATCTTAAATGCTGAAAGCAGCTGTTCAGACAAAATGTCTAGCCAGTTTTAAAGGTGGGTAGAGGACAAGTTCTCTGGTGTATTATCACCAAACCTGAAACTATTGCTGGGCGTGGGTGTTATTCTCACCTCACTTCCTATCTGCTGCTTAGTTGTTGTGTGACTTCCTGAAAAAAGTCACCGAAATTTTAGTACCTGACTTTCTCCCTCTCTGTGGAGAGAAGAATGCTGGAAAGAGCCTGAGGACCACCCTTGCACAGGCATTTGGATCTATGGTAAAAGTCCAGATGGAACCAGCAAAGTGACTTATATGAGGGGTATAAACCTAAACCTTCAGCTAAAATCTTTCTTTAAAGATTACAGTAACTAGTAGTAATAGTAGTGTCTCTGTAATCCTAGACATTCAATGTCAACCGTCATTTTCTTGCCTACCTTGCATGCAGCCTGGGAACCTGGTATTGAAGGCTTTCTCAAAATCTTCTTCAGACATCCAGCGACCCAGCTGGCTAGTTCCAGTTTTAGGGATCGGAGTAGTATCTCTCTGTTCTTGAGTGATGATGACAGTTTTGCTCTCAATTCTTGCCACATCTCTTGGATCAGTGAGAGCCAACCAGCTACATTTCACCAAAAATCAGGAAATCAGACTTTAATTATCAATATAACACTTCTTACCCTTCTGTGGGACTGGTTTAGCAGAAAGGGGTACAATGTTTTGCAAGGCCAAAACTACAGTGACAAAGCCAGTATAACAGACAACCTCAAAAATCAGTCAGATACGCTCTCTCATACAAATTTTTTTCAAGACTTTCCATTACACATTAATACTCCTTTGCCTCTTATCTCAGTCTTATTATCTGTTGCTAACTTCCAAGGAAAAGTTAATCTTGTTTAATTCTCATCAGTGTGAAGTTGCTTTGCACAGGGGCCACAAAATGATGCCTCAAGCAAAGTGGGTGCCAAGCAAGCACTTGAAGTGTTGGTATGAGTACCTGTGGGATCAGAATCAAGCTTAGCAATTAGCATAGTTCTTTAAGTTAGAGGCATCACAAAAGAAATACTGAGTATAAGCATGATCATAAAAAATGAAGAAGTTTAATTAAAGGGGATCCTTTTTCCCCTCTCAAGAATTTTTGCCATCTATTTACAATAGATAGGATTGGTTTACATTTTCACCTCTGTGCATAGAAATTTTCCACGAGTATAAAAATGTTCTAGTTGGGCTGTCATAACCATCATCACTACAGCTAAGCATATAATTAACAATGAATAATTTATCTGGTGAATCTTGCCCTTTTCTCTCCCAAATAGTCTGCAAACAGATTGCCAAATTCCTGCACTTAGTTATTCAAATGTCTTTGCAGATTTCTTCCATGAAGATCTCTTGGTCGGCACGTAATTCCTGAGTATGTACTTGTTGTTAATATTCCCCTTTCATGTTGGGTTGGTTGGGAGAGATGATGAAATATTTGAAAAAAGTATTTGCTGAATACATTACAGTCAAAGCTCATCGGCACGATATGAATAATGCCTGTACTGAATAATATTTGAACACCCACAGAGCTATTTGAATGCTACAAAAAAGTATTTGATGAATAAACTAATTGACTAAAATAGTAGAATTCTTCAAAAGATGTATTTGCTAAATAATATTTAGCCATTGCTAATGATTAGCTACATAAGTCTCATGACATTTCAGTTCCCTAATGTAACAAATCAATAGAGACAATGTATAGTTGATAGTCCAATTGAATAATATGCTTTATGTTAAACTTTAGAGGAAAACGTTTGCTTTCCTGCATATTTCACCTACATAAGCTACTGTGCCAAAATGTTCATGGAAAGCAAATATTGAAAGGTTATAAGGAATTCTAAAAGTAAACAGGATAGAAAATGCTTATTGCAATTCTGAGATGATACTCTATTTCCTTCAGGCTACTCACCAGTTCTCATACTTGCTCAGCTTCTTGATCATGCCTTGTTCTACCATGATGTCCAGAATGTTTTTATTTTCTTCTTCCGAGCCATCGCAGATATGAATGCTCTCAGGCTGGCACAGCTTGGCATTACTTTCAATGAAATCCCTCGCTTCTGGAGGCAGGCTCTGCAAATCCCCCTGGACAACCTTGGGCATGACATTTACCTCAGCTTTCAACTGTGGGGGCATTCTTGAACCTGTAGTGGATCTTGTTGATGGCTTTGAAATACTGATCACAATCTAAAATCAAATATATTGGGTGTGTTAGCATACTATGACATTTAACCAGTGTCAATAAGCCTTCCCAACAATGTATAATGCAAAGCTAGAATTTGTAACAGACTTGATCATGTACTTCTGCTTTAAAATCAATACAGAGAACTTGGATCACTGATAATTTCAAGCTGGAAAAAATAGAGGCCATTCTACTTACTGTCTTTATAAGATTGAGTTGGATGTCAGAGAGGATTCTTCTGTCCCTTTCAGCTGATCCCGTTTCATTTGCTTTGGAGTACTCTTGCAATCACTGCTTTCCAAGGAAGCATCCTCCTTCCTTAAATATTCTTCATGGTAGCGTCCATCCCACTAGGTGAGGTGAGGGAGGCTTGTCCTTTATGTCACCACTGGAAGTGTCTTGGGACAGTGCCACTGACATTGTCATCATGCAGAGTTGTCAACAAAGCAGCCCTAACGAGGTAATCATTTAACAGGTTTGATTAATGAATGCTGAAAGCAGTGATTCTTAGCCCCTGGGTTTGCTGAAGTGAAGCAGTTATAAAATTTAGCAGTTTAACCAAACTTTGATCCAATTTGGCTTTGAAACCAAAAGTGTCATAACTTCTCGGTGTGTGGGAAAGGTTGAGTACAAAGACTACGTGGAACCAGGAACACAGGGGTCGTCCAGGCAAAGCGCAGTTGGCACATTTGGTAGGCAGATGCTCACTAGTTGGCTGTGAAGTGGAGGCTCGTCCAAGGTGTGTTTACTCACTTTGGGAACATTGCCTGATCCGGGGATAAGGTTCAACAGTGAGCACTGACAAGCCTGAATAACCACTATATACATCTGCCTGGAGGCCTTATTTTTGTCCATGCAGTTCTGAAAAAAACCAAGCAATGTAAATCTAAATGTGGGGGTTTCTTCAGTGCAGGAGAGAAAGTTTTTGCTTATGGCTTGCTTTAGGCTCTTGCAAACTGAACAGCTATTTTCTATTGCTACAAGCTCAGAAGAGACAGATCAGCAGTTGTCTTCGTAATTAACCCCCTCCTTCAAATGTTGTTTTATTTTACTGGGAGTCCTATGGGGGTCATAAAACATGAACCCATTTTTAAATTACTACTCAAAGAAAAGGCACGAAACTGTTCAGGAATGTGGCTGCACGCTTTGTTATATGCGTGAAGTACACTGTATGTGTATGTACACATACAGAGATGTGTACGTCTCTGTATCTGTTCGGGCAGTATATGATACCAACAGCCACTACTAATTTTACAGTTCTGAGGGTGAGAGTGTGACCTCAGACGTTTGCAGGTCTTGCCTCTAACTGTTCCTGCCTCCCTATCTTTCAGCTCTTTACCTTCCCCTACTCCAATTTAGACCATCGTGCCCATAAAGAAAGGCCAATTTTCGTATCCACTTGTCCATGCGGTCAGGGTGTGTGAAGACTGAAGTATTTCAAACACACAAAAGTGTAGAAATAACCCTGCTGCCATTTCACCTCACTCTTACACCTAGTGCTGGCAAAGCATCTGGGGCCTGGATGAGGCAATGCTTTCGTGCTAACCTGTCACTTTTTATATTGATAGGGCTTCCACCATGCATGTAAAATACTGTCAATGGTAGTTTGCAGAACAGGGAATCTGGGAATCCCAGCTAAGTTTCAGGGGGTTCTTTAAAGTAACAAAATTGATATGAGTATTCTACATAAAGGATGTTCGCCACCTGCCACCCGCACGGGTTCGTGCAGTCAATGAGATGTTTCCAGCAAGGCTTTTGCCAAGGCAGCCAGCAGTGACTTGCAAGCCCTGAAAAGCCAAGTCTGGCAGAGCGGCACAGACCAGGATTGCAGCTTGCCTTCCTGCCCCGCAAGTCTAAAATACTGCGGAGCTGAATCTCACACTGCAGGAACACTACCCCTGGGACTGTATCCTCTATCTCTCCTGCAAAGCTTTTTATTATGTTTTGTAAACGTGAAGGGAAGAAAATTGTGAAGTAAGAGGGGCTGTCCTTGATGTGCTGCAAGGCCAAACATTCCTGAAAAGGAAAACAAAAATCTGGTAGGATAAGAGGTGCTAAAGACTGCTTGAGATGGGGCTCTGCTGTAAGCAAAGATAAAATCAAAGACAATTTAATAATGACAGCGGTGGTGTTTGTCATTGGAGTCTGCATACTGTGCTGCTGGTGGAGCCGATCAGCAATATTTTGGCCAACTGTTTTCCCTTTAAAACATATCATTAAGTACTTCATTAAAAATAAAATGGGGCCTAATCTTGAGTAATACTAAGCAGACCCCTTTTTCAGTGAAGTACAAAAATACTGAGTCCTTCCTGCTGGCCAGATAAGTCATTATACATAGCACTGATAACTGAGAGTAAAACAGCAATGCTTCAGTTGTCAGGAAAAAGAGAGTGGACCAGAAAATGATCATATTGCAACACAAGTAAAGTCAGAATAAAAGCTTAAAATTGTCAGTGTAAGACAGCAGGATTAGTCCTAGTGTCTCTTCAGTTTTGAGTGGAGGAAAAAATCCCCAAACCCGGAGCATTAGTTTCTGCCAATTAAATTATAGTCAGGCAGGTGTTGTGCAAATTTTCTCACACTGCAATCCTAACCTCCCACAATCTTGCTATACAAACTGTGGGCTTCTCTTGAGAAGACACTAAATATGCCAAATTGGTGGCACTGTGTTATGAACATATGTCCATTAAAAATCACATTAAGGATTCCAAATGTTTTTCATTTGTGATGGCAGCAGGGCTCGAGTGCAGATGTCCACTGGGAATTCTAGACATTTAAGCATCAAATTACTTGTATTTAGGTAACACCTCCCATCAGAGGATCTCAAAGCATATCACAAACACACAGTAAGCCTCAAGCCCCTATATAAAACACATAGTATTTGGTGCAATGAAATAACTGGAGCATATGCAAATCGGGGCCAAGGTTTTTTTTCCAAGAATCTTCTCATTTAGAGATTCAGCTTTCAGATACCCAACAGAAGACATTAAAGGTTTAATCTGAAGTTAGTGAATTCGCATAACTCCCAGTGTCTCCCACAAAAAAAGGTGGGTGGTGTTGACCCAATACCAGTGTGTACTGCTGTTTGCCATGCATATATCTGCCTTTTGGATTCAGTTTGCTGGAAGATCTCACTAGTGAGAAACATAGGAGGTGGTATAGGGCAATGCAAGGTCTTTAAAAAAAAAATTGTCTTGAATGTAAAGTTTGTTTTCCATTTAAATGAGAAATCTTTTTTAGTAGTAACTATTATAATACTCATCTATTAGCTGATACAATTTCTTTGGATTGAACTTTTTTTTGGCACTTTTTCTCTGTGCTTCTTGACACATGAATGTGATATTCATCAGGTGTCTTCTTGGAAGCTGTCACATTATTTAAATGAGTGTGAATCTGACATTTCAAGATGATAGTGTTCAACAAGTGCCTTGAAAGGTGTGTTTTCAGGATGTTTGCTTTTATGGACACTATTCAGGCTCTTCAAAACAGAGGTTTTGAGCACTTTGACTTTTATTGACTTACTGGAACTCAATGCAATAAATGTAAAGGCTATTAGATGCTCAGAAAAAGCGTCATAAGAAAGCTTAACTCATCACTACAAACCGAGGTGCAACAAAGCACTCTCAATGAGATCTGAAAGTTGTTAATGGCATGTAATAATACTCAGAAATTCTACTCCCCTCCCATTGCTAATTATCCTACATATGTCACCTCCAAAGAGTTTGTCACTTGGGGTTTTTTTCTTATAAAATTGTAGCTTTTTTTAAAGATTCTCCGAGCTGTTCTACTAATGGAAGAACATTGCTTGATTGTTACTTTTGCTGTGAAGTTGTTCTCAGCTGATACTGAGCATACTGCAATTGCTGCTGGACTGGATGCGGCACAAGCCCAGATCCAAGGGCAGCCCTCGCAAGCATGCAGCTCACAGAGACCAGGGCAGGGACTGCTCCTTCAGTGTCCAGAAGAAAACGTGAACTGTGCAAATTGCCTGCAGTTGCAAAAAAGTCTGTGTCTGAGCTGTGTTTATTCCAGACCCTGCACAGCCCTGTGTGATACTTCTACCTCGCAGCCCCTTGTCTTACAGGCAGTTCTTCAGCACTGACCCAACTGCAGGGGGTCCAGGGGCTCTGGCCACACGTGCTGCACACTCTTCTCCTTGTGCACTGCACGAACCATGAGACTGAGCCTCTGGGACCAGGCAGGACAGGTAGCAGCAAATGGGGAGCACAGTGATTTCCTTCCTACCTCTCTCCCTCCAACCTGAAATAATGCAGTATTTGTCTTGGGCAGATTGTAATATATAACATTTGTGGATCACTAAGGTGATGTAACATTTTTGCCTGTCTTCAAGTGGCTTGCCCTGATGGCAGAGGAATGAGAAACAGGGAAAAAAATACCCAGATTTATTGTGATTAGACTGCACTTTCATTAGCCTGTCCAGCATTTTCATCTTGACAACAGACATTCTAAAACTTCTCAAAACAAATGGAAGTAAATTGCAGCAGAGGGGAGCATGTTTAGTGCGTGTTTATGGTCTCTGATGAAAGTCACTAACCTTTGATGCTTAGTTTAGTATCAGCTTGAGTGATCAATTCTGGGCTGCGTTTTAGGGGAAGTCCTGGCTGTGCCACAGTCTGTGCCAAGGCTGACATTATACCACAAGCAGACTGGTTTCTTGCTTGTTATTCTTCTGCTTTGGGAGGGAAACTATTTATTCTCTTTGGCTCTCCTTTCCATTTTCTCTTGTAAGGAATAAAAACTAGAGTCTTGGTTAGGGTGGTACTGTCGCACATCCACACATTGCCTGTGAAGGATACTGGAGGTTTAATTCCCTCCTGTCGCACTGGTGACCCTTCTCAGCAACACAAGACACTTAGTTTGGACTCTGATTTCATACCTGAATCTCAGGTGGGATGTGGCACCCCACATGCAGAACAGCAATTGGCTCCTCATTAACGGTGTTTGCTCAATTAGTGGCTCTGAGCAGCATGTTTTTCACTATACATCATTCTCTCTCCCCAGCTCGTTAGCTCTGGAGATGGGATTGATTCATGTAATCTTAACCCTGAGAAGTAAGTAGTTGCTCTTTAGGAGCTAGTTCTGGAGCTGTGACTCTAGTCTGGGGACTCTTTCCCACAGGAACACTGTCCTTTCTCTTGTAAAACCCGTATCAGGGATCAGTGTGAATATTTGAATAATGGGCTCAGTAGCCACTGGTATCTCACCAGTGGTTGGGTGTGTGTAACCCTGTCAAGTGTGAGCTCAGGAGCTCTCATCTGCTGTAGAAGGTCTAACAGGCATATGGAGAGTTTGGGCCCACCAAGACTTCAACTGACTTTACCTTAGCAAGCACAAGGTTGATAACACGACTATGATTTTTTGCATGGTTACTGCATTTTTTTGGCTGGATGCACAGCAGAACCACAGCCAGGAGAGAAGGGGACAAACTGTACTAAACAGAGTGGAAAACAGTCAACATAAGGTTGTGTGTTTCCCTTCACCTATGTAGCATCTGCTCTGCTCAGTCATACAAAGCCCAGATGGCACGGAGATTCAGCTTTGCAAATAAAAATGGTAACCCTTGCTGGAGCGAAAGCTGTTTACCACAGAGGTGTGTGTTTGCAGCTGTCAAGGGCTCCCTGCTTCCTACCTGTGGAGGAGGTAAATGAGAAATCCTTGCACACAGGTTCAAGCAGCAGGAGGTGTTTCAACCTCTTGTTCGAGAGCAGCCTTCTGGCTTCCTGCTGATAACTAGGGTCCTGCTAACTGTGCCCTTTTACAGAGACTTCACTTCCTCAGGCCTTAAGAAATTTCATGGCAGTACTGTTTAAAATTTAAACTCGTTTATTTTTTTCTAGGATGAGATAACCCTGGCTCCTCTTGATCTTTTTTTTTTTTTTTTAATGCCATTTGTTACTTCTCTGCGATCCTTTGCTTGCTAGCAGCACTCTGTTGTCAGTTGTCGCTTCAGGGCTACACAGCTCTACCTGACTGGCAATGTGTTTTTTCTCATTTATTTAAATGCTTCCATTTACTTTTTGTTGTTATTTTTATCCCTCATTACATGTAGTCTGACCCACTGGGTGCAGTTCTGTATGTCCTTCATAAGCCAATTTCTTTAAAGAAGGATGGCTTTAACCAGTAAGTACAGGTGCAGATTCAGAGGGTTTAGGTTCTGTTTCTTCCTCTGCTATGGGTTTCCCGTTTGACTTTGGACATGTAACTTTACATCCCCAAGCCTTTATCCTCTCTGTGGGAAGGGGGTTGGGAGGTGATAATGCCAATTTCTCTCTCTTCTTGTGCATTCTTCCTAGTTTGGTTGATAGTTCCCGGCCGGAGGACTTCAAAACCTAATTAGACAACAACATTATCTCTTCTCATCTTTGTATCTGTGCAACAGATAGTCCCTGCTGGGTCCTCTCTAGATTGTTGTAATGCAAGTAGTATGTTTTTATTTGAAATGAAAAGCATTTACTATAACCTGTTTTCTCCTTTGATAGCAACACAGAAGCACCAACTTGGGCTGAACCATATTTTCTGTTTCAAATGAGATTTGTTCTATATTTTTTTTCCCAGGAAAATAGCTTTGATGAATATTTCAAGCATTTTGTAACACTGGAAGCAACAGCAACAGACTAGAGGAGCTGATTGTGCAGAAATAAAAGCCAGGCTACATCTAAAGGTCAGAAGGCAAATGTGGCTATGTCAAGCACTACGTACCTTTTGGTTCTTGAACCTGATGGCTGTAGGAAAATCAACATTACAAAAAAACAATTACCTCTGTAATAGATCCTGTGTTTACTGGAAAACCCTTATGTGTTAACAGGTCATGTGAAATCCTACACATTGTACACTTATGCTTAGCACATTTCTAATAGGAAGAAGGCAACGTGGGTAGACCACAATGGGACTTTTTCAATGTAAAAGCATTTTTGTTTTGCCAGTGTAAATGGCTCCTACCAGACAAGTGCACAAGTATGATTGTTGCTACAAACAACATTCAGTAAAGAGGTCAAGGGTTCAACTGTGCCCTTGAGATCATACTTTTTCTTATGCTTTTAGAAAGAAGAATTCTGACTCTGCTGTACATGCATCTGTTGACTGACCATCTGTACCTGTCTCCAAATTTATTGATTCAGGATAATTCATACACATGAATACTATTTATATAAAGAGGAACCTCTTATACATGAGGTTAAACTAATATGTACAAATGAATAGTAATCAACTTGCATTCTGCAAATAAAATAAAACAAGTAACCCAGTTGTTATCCTTGTATAGTCCAGGTGTTTGCATTGCAATGGCACTAAGGCAGTACATTGTTATTTTGGGTGAAGCATAAATTCACTCTGCCCAGGAGATCTTACTGTTTAAGTCAGAACAAAACAAGGGTATGAATGACAGATCAAGAGATTGTACATTTGTAGAGGCAGCTCTGAACAGATTAATAATCATTATTCACAAAAATAGTCACTTAGCTATTCTCATTGCCTTCTAGGTACTTGCTCATCTTGCTGTTTAAAAAGATTATGAGGACTATAAGTCTGACTTTGGTTATTCCTATAGGAGCAAAATAACAATATGCCTGCTATACTGTATTTCTGTTACCAGTTCCTGATGGAGAGGCATGGGGTTATCTGGTTTTGGTCTTTAAGCAATGATTCCTCACTTAGCAGGGAGGAAGACTAAGAATTAAGGTATCTCTGCTGATAAATATTAATGACTAAATCATCTGCCGTCAGTGAAGTCACACTAATAATAAATATGTCTTTATATATGCCCTTAAATTTTGTAGCCCATTCTTGATTTCTTTGGGGTTTTGAATTGAGAAGCTTGATTCAGGCTCCTCAGAAACTTTAGAGCCTATGCTGATTGGTGATCTGAGCTGAAAAAAAATCACACAGGAAGCCACTGCTCTTCTGAACCCACCAACCAACTCCTTACTGCTGATTTTGCAAGGTTTAATGTGCACTTGCTGCATATCCACGTGGAAGCAGAATTTGAACTCCTTTGGGTTGTACATCTCACTCATTGATTTATAAGAACAGTGATTTAATAGTCTCATTCTCTGGTGATCCTATTAACTTCCAAGCAATGGTGCCCATTTAGCTGTGCACAAAGAGCTGTTCTCAGAACTGTTTTCCTGATTAAAGATTAACAATGTGATAAAAGCAAGGAAACATGGGCATCCTTGGAGTTTGTTTCTTACATCAGTTGGGTTAAACCTTTACTATCTTTTCTCACTGTCTATCTTCACTGCGTGTTTGGCAATCAAATTCTGCACAGCTCTAGCACGTTTCCTCCAGTTTAGTCAAAACAAGAGGAAAACTTTCTGCCTTTTAAACTTTTAACTCTTTGACCCTTGCAAAAACAGCAGCAGAAAACTTTACTAACTAACTAAGGGGAGTTGTCTTTAAAACTTTCTTTGCTATCTCTTGGATTAAAGAGTATTCTGTAAAAACAGTGGAAGTCACTGAGGTGTAGTTAACTGTATAACCATGCTAATGTCTTTTGAAATGGAAGAAGAAATATGTTTCTCAAGTAAACATCCTTCTTCTAAACAGACCCAAGCACGTAGATCTGCTGTTTGCCACAAGCAGCAAATGGAGCATTACTGGATGGCAGAATTGTTTCTAAATATATCATGATGTTAGATTAAACAGTTAATAGATAAATTGCAATTATGGTTAATATTTTTTAGACCACTTCCCTGACTTGTGTCTGAGCAATCCATCATCCCTCGTACTTTCAGCTCCAATAAGCTTATGTTAAATACTTCCCCTTTTATATATTCCACATCTGTATGCTATTATGCCCTGGGTTTTTTGTCATGCTGTATAATTATAATCATTAACAGTATGGAGCAGGATCTTAAAAGCATTAAGTCCTTTAACTTAATAGAAGTTGCTTTGGTTCTTCTACAAGAACCGCTCATATTTAAAGAGATGATTTGTGCTCTCAAAGTCAAGATTGGCACTGGAGAGTGAGCAAAGCAAGGTTTCCCCATGCCTTGGGCACAGCCCACATCTAGCTGCTTGTGCAAGAACAGCACAGTCCAAGCAAGCACTGTGCCTCTGAGAGAGCTCTGCAGCATTCCTCACCCTCCTCTTTGCACTGAGAGAGAGAAGTGGTAATTTATAGTCAATCAATACCCTCCAGGATGACTTCCATCTGTCTTTGCTTTGCTATGCTCCCATCTTCCTTTTGCTTTGGGGAATAAGTAAGGAAACAAGTAGGACTGTATATTCTGAAGTTCCTGGGTCTGAGGTCTGTCTAGCTTTTATATGACTGTAGACATGAGGACCAGAGAATTATGTTCTTTTGGGTAGACAAGAAATCCAAGTCAGATCTGAATCCTAAATGATATCTGCTAGAATAAACTGCAGCTCCCATCTCAGAACCAGATGTCTGGAGGAAAAACAAAAAAAGAAAAAAAAAAGCTAAAATATTTTAATAATATTCTTCTAAGTGACCAGTATATTTTCTGAAATTCAGACTGCATAATTTCTCCTGAGACTCTTCCAGGACAGCACTGAAGCACTAAGTTAATTCTGAATCTGCAACTCTCAATTGCTTAGAACGTGGGGTTTTTTCTTTTTTTTTTTCTTCCATTTCACTCATTAGCTGACATGCTTTCATTGTTTTTTAATTAAGATTTTTGGTGGTCTCTGAAGAAGTGCTTCATCTGTGTGAAAGTGGGATGCTAAAAGAACAAGTTGACAACAGCACCAGAAAGTACAGTGAAAAGATTTCAACCATTTAGTGGCTACAACTTCATAAGCTGAACAATATTTAAAGGAGCCACATGAATTAGAAGATTATAAAAGTATACGCACTTTCTCTGAAACAGGTGATGGTGTGAAGGAGGTTATCTACTGCTGTCATTATTAAGAGGGGTAACATCTCACTGCAAAACAGGTGATGAAGGTAGCAATTGTCCCTGGTGTAAGAGCAAAAGTAAAGGCGTACATGTTTTCAGGCTGGTGTTAAGGCACATAGATACCACTATGACAGGTGCAGTGTGAATACGACATATACTTGGAAACAAAAGTGAGACATTGGAAGAAAGTGAAAATGGAAAACTTTCCAGATGCCAGGTGGAAAATGATATTAAAGCTGTCAAAATAAGTCACAACAAAGACTGGGTTTTCTCATAGACTAACAGGAGTCATGTTCTAGAGGAGAATGGAGTTTTCAACTACAAGATGGAATATCATAAATGAAACAATTATGAGCATTGGAGGTTAAATTGGGGCTCATTTGTTTGGCTTTTTTGCTTTGGTCTCTCTCTGCGGGGGGGGGGGGGGGGG
>JANZLQ010000009.1:26078098-26108692 GCA_026212715.1 Elanus axillaris | reverse complement strand
TTTGTTTGGCTTTTTTGCTTTGGTCTCTCTCACCGCCCCCCCCCCCCCAAGTGTACTGCAACAGTCCTGATTAACTCTTGAGTTTTGTGGACAGGTAAAAAATGTGTAAATAAATCACACTGTTATTGCGTCAAATAGTTATCTATTCCGGGCCTAATTCCAAACCCATTTAAATTGATGGCAATCCTTCTGTTGGCATCAGAGGATTGTAGTTTAGGACCTATGATAGGAAGATGGAGGTGCAAAGCATACACAATAAAGGCTGGTTATACAGTCTCTGCAGTCAGCCAGAGTGATTTTCTAAAACACAGGAAGGGAATGAAACTGAAGACTTTAAACTGCCTTCAAGGTCAAATATGCTTTATGTTACATGGTAATGGAGCTTTTCAAAAAGTCAGCTCCATCTAACAAGCATTAAGCATCTTAAATATTATACAAGACATTATTCAGATTTAAGACTGGTAATTTAAACGGACAATCCAATATCTTGCTCATCAAAAAAGTCAGCTGCGCTATTTATACTTGGAGGAAAACGCAGATCAGAACAAAGTTTGCTGTGTTTCCTTAGTGCAGCCAAGGGTACACTTTACTTTGCTGATTTAGGATTTTAGTTGTCCATGTATTCACTTTCATGCACTGGTAGATTCTTATCAGCAATTTATCTGCAATTTTGTGGCTGAATTTTGTTTCTTTATGTAACATTACTTTAGCACAAGAGAATGTGCCTACACTGAATCCCTTATATTCCTTATAAAATAGCCCTGACAAACAATAATTCATGCTGAGCATGTTTATAACCTACAAAATGCAATTATGACTTAAAAAATAAAAAAGGTCCTCTATTCTTTTTGTGATAGATTTTTCATGCAGACTGTTGATCTCTTAGGAAGAAATAGACCCTTTAGAGGAGCAGATAGAAGTCTGACAGCAGTTAAAGACAGATGATGCAGTAGGCAGTATTGGTAACTGGAGATTGTATACACAATAGACCATAACGGTCATTATGGAGCTGTTAACGGCTATTGTGTCAAAACATAATCAGAAAGTGGTTGAGTTTGTAGATTGCTGATCCAAGTGGTTCCTTTAAATTCAACAAAAATGAACTGAGGGGCTGTTTTGCATACAAGTTATAAATCCTTGAAAATACCAATTTATAATGGAAATAATGGCAGACTTTTAACAGTAGCTGCATGGATGGTGCTGGTATTAATAATGCAGAAGTACAAGGCAGGACAGCTCTTGGATGCTGATGACCATTCAAGTGCAGAAAAACTCATTAAATGACCTAAAGAAGGATATATTACTATAACAACTTTTTTTCCTCAGTGCCCTTCAACTATCATAATTGCATAGTATATGAAGCAACTTGAAAAGATTCAGAAATGTGTAAGAAGTATAATCTCTGGCTACAGTCACCAGCAGCATAATTATATGAATATATTGTGTATTCTGCATCCTGTTCTTTCATTTTGAGAGCCCCTAGATTCTGTAGATGATGAATAATGTGGTATCTAACTAAAATATCAGCCCTAAATTGCTGGAGTACCTATTCAACCTTAAATAATTGCTTTGGATTTGTGTTGATTCCAAGTAATGTAATAGTTGTGACTAATTTGGAGTCATTAAATGTAAAAAAATTACATTAGTATTAGGATCCTGCAGATTTGTGAATAGGAGTAGTTGTTGTCAAGGGTATTTATGGGAGTTGCTATCTCTAAGGATAAGGCCTAGTAAGGTCAATGATCTAAAATCAGACTTGTCATGAGATTCGTTTTTCAAGATGTGAAGGTTTTAGTATTTCATTCTCACAACTTGTTACAGCAGCAGCCCCAATGTACTTTTCATGGCTACATCCTTTGCAGTAATCAGAATTACAGGCTCTTCCAATGGTGCTGTATGGCACCTGCTAGCTCAGGTACCTAAACCACAGAAATAGTAATGATGTCCCTGCCTAATTCACTGGAAGAGGGGACACGTGGTTCCTGGGTACCCAGCAGTGTTAACTGTACTCAGAAACACACTGTATAATATTGGCTTTGTGCAAAACACCACTTCGTCTGACGCAATAGTACACCTAAACAGGCCGGCAACATTTGCTGCTATTTTGTGCTAAGGATATTTCACAAATGCCAATTTTAATGGGGTACTTACACAGGCAAGGAAAGCTACGAATTGGTTAGGGGTTTGGTTTTGTTGAAGTTCAGTACGTGGTTTAGCAGGACCTGGACCATGCTGAGCTACAGTCATTTTGCAGTGTACTGTATTTTCCAACGCACTGAACTAATATTTAGAGAGAAAGCTCCAAATCAGTCCTTTGCACTAATGTATAATAGGTATTAATAGTAAGTGGGCCTTACAAAATACTTGATGGTTGGAAATTACTAGTCTAGAAGGGTACACAGGATTAAATGTTAAGTCTCTCAAATCGTACAAATTTACCTCAAAGACATTTTTACAATGCCTTTGGAGAACTCTTAAGTCTAAACTTCTTCTCATTGAATAACCAATCCTGGCCTAAAGTATAGTGTAATGATGCTTACATATTGCTCTACTGCCTCTGCAAACGTACTTCAGCCAATTTTGTAAAATACTTCAGCTCCGAGGGTAAGCGATGCCGCGGCAGTAGCAGTCAGCCAGCTCTTCAGCAGCACTCCAGCGACACGGCACCCAGGCTGAAGTGTTTCTGTGAGAGAAACATGGGAAGCACTTCAAATATTTTGCAAGCAGGGAAACCAATTGAGCTCAGCGCCGTGGTCTCCAGCCAAGTGGGAGCAGAAGGTTAAGGGCCTACAATTAAGACCGAGAGATCTTCATCTAGGACTTGAGCACGACAAAATGGCAGGCTGCTTTTACAGAAGGCCTCGGTGCCTAGCAGCGTGGATTTCCTGCGCTTTCGCTGTGAGGAGAGGGGCTCTTGGCTGAGCGTCGGGCTGGGGCCGGCCTTTGGAGGTTCGCCCATGTCAGGCCCTTGCACCTCATGGGGGATAACAGGTGAAGAACCAGCTCTACCTCCACGGCAGACTCTGAGGGGGGCGGCCCCCCCGGGGGTGCGGGGCCGCCCATGCCGAGGTGCACGACAGGGGAAAGGGCACCTGGGCCCAGAGCCCCTTCTCCGCCCGCCAGCCCTTCCCTGAGGGGAAGCAGCAGGGCACGGCGGGGCGAGGAGGGAGCCTTGCCGCTGTGGGGCTGTGGGGTGGATTGGGACGGGGGGAGCCCCTGGTCGAGGAGCAGGGGGAGTTTGAGGGAGTGCGGGCGGTCTGGGAGGCTTTGTGAGCGGGGCTGCGGGCAGGGTGGTCAGTGAGGCGGCAGCGGTCGGTGTGCAGGCGGTCTGCGGGCCAGCAGGGTGGTTCAACGGCTGGAGTGTGAGGCCGGGCCAGGGGCTTGTCCTGAAAGCCAGCAATTTGCCATCGTTTTAAACCTTGTCTTCTGAACAGGTTCACTGAGCAGCGTATGCGGCCTTAGAGCTGGTGGAACCTTGCCCCAAAATCGGGACTGCGGAAAAAAACAGGGACAGGAGAAGAGCGTGACGGGGCCAGGATAGCTGGGGTGAAAGAGAGGAGCACAGTGTGGGCCTTGACATGCAGACGGTGGCAAGTGTCCCCCCAGAGTGGTCCCTGTCTCCTGAAAAGGGTGAAAAACACTTGCTGACGCTACAGACAGTGTGTCTGAAGGCAGAGGAAGAGGACTTGGAGGGGGACTGCCAGAAAACTGCCCACCCGCTGATGGGGGTGGCGATGGCAGCAATGGCCGGGGCAGTTGTGCCGCAGCCGGTGGTGCAGCAGGGGCAGGGTGTGCTGCACAACGCACCGGCAGGCATGGCTGTAAGCGTGCAGGAAGGTATCTGTGGTTTTTATGACGTAGGGCTGGCACAGATTAACATACTGCAAGAAAAAGGGCAAGCAAACAGTTCAGAAAGCAAGCCAACAGAGAAACCACCAGACATGCTACTGATGGAGGTACAAGTTCTGGATGTGGCGAACATGGCCATATATTAGCTGCTAGCTTCTACTATCACACTGTACTTCAGTAGTATTCTTTCTAAGCATTCAGATTTGTTGGACTTGAGTATCTAATCCTTTGTACAGCTTTTTATAATCTCATCCCATGTTTAAAAAGGCAAACTAAAAATTTAGCCTTTCTAGATGACTAACCTGTTGAAATTCAGACAAGTTTTTAATTCAGTTTGCCAGTTTGGTGCTGTTTGGTTTGACAGCCTAGATCTCTTAAGTAGCATTAAACAATTTTCCTTCTTCTCCTGCATATTAGTATATTAGTCGTCATTAAAGCTGGGTGTGTAATATAGTCTCATTTGAAATGCATTTTATTAAAAGGACATGCAAACATTGGTATTTCTCCTCTACTAGCTATTGGGTTTATAATATTTTTTTTCTTTTAAAACTCATATGCTACCCTAGATAATTTATGAGGTATGGTCATACTTATCTAGTGCAAAAAGTATCACAGCCTTGTTCGTTGCCATTATAACAAAGAAAGTATTACAATTAGGCTACAAAAGTCCTATATTAGTTTGGTAAAAAATTGAGAGCACACTTCTTGTTTTCTTTTAAAAGGCAAATATACTGAAAATAATTTTTAAAAGATGAGGATACAAGTGATGATGCTCTGAACTTTTATATAAAATTTTGAAGAGCTAGGGCTCATTTTTAGTAATTGTTCACTTCCCAGTTAGGCAGCTCTATGTTTGTCCATCACATTTAAGGCTGAAAATCAAAATTAATTAGTAGCTCACATCTTGTTGATAGCTTAGTTGGTTTGCCACTAGCAACTACCTTTGATTAGAGAAATTGTAAAATGTTTTCTTTTTTAAATAGAGATAATGATATCATTGTATTTGAAAATAAGGTCCAGCAACTGACCCCGTCTGAAGAGAGGGGAGGAAAGGAATTTTTTTTCGCTCATGGGGAAACAAAGAGTCAGAGCTGCAAAGCCACTGATGATTTGTCAGATGCATGTGATGAAGGTAAAGAGCAGGAATATGCAATTCCATCAGAACAAACAGTTATAAGAAGTCCCAGGAATGTAAAATTTCAGATTTGTGCTCCGCATTGGAAAAAAGGTAAAAAGTTAATAATCTTTGTAGCTCATTTTTAGATAACATATGTTAAGTTAGATTTTGAAGTGAGGTTGAAACTTAAGTATTCACAGTGTTAATTGTTTAGGTTAGGTTAGGTTAAATCTAACATTGTGTAGAAATTTGGAAAAAGGAATAATACCCTTCAGCCTGATGTCATCTGTGATGTGTTCAGGAGGGACATTTTGGATGGCATTTAGAAATTAGTGGTCTTTTGAACACTATGGAGTATTTGAAACCTCCAGCGAGATTTCAAAGTTAATATTGTATAAATTACTTTGAATAAACCTAGTAACTTGCATGGTCTTTCTTAGTTCTCTTACTCAGCTTCAAAATGTTCTTGTTTGAGGATTTATGGATGAGCTTAGAGTGGTTCCAAGTTGCTGGCTGAGGGTGGTGGGCAAGTATCAGTGCCTGTCAGTAAGGTATCTCGCAGAACTTAAGTAACAGAAAATGGCTGATTTGAGATTTTAGGAGCATAAAAGTATGTTGCAGAAGTTAAGGACTGACTTAGAAGGGAATGGATAAGCAACTGTTTCCCTAGAAACTGTGTGTACTGTAAAAGTTGGATGACATCAGTAATCTTGAAGAGTCTGTAAACGTGTGTCATAGTATCTTGATATTAAGGTATCTTGGCTGAGGTTTTAAAGTATGGATATTGTACAAATTGTTAATGTGCCTTGTTTTTGTTCCTGCATTTATAGGAAGCACATTTGAGCAGCTTTAACAAAGCTAACAATGTTCTTTTGTGTGGGCATGAATCCACAATGAATAAATAACAATAAAGTGGTTTTGTTTGCTGTTCTTGAAGTGAAGTGTTAGCTGCACATCTCTGTGTGGTATAAAGCATTGTATAAAATACATTTTGGTCTCAGCATGAAAATCATTACAGAGTGTGCACTTGGGAGCCGAGACAACTGTTCTGGAAAGGCTCTTCAAATACGACGTATTTGCCATTTCGCAGTTTCAGATCTTCCTCAAAACTGAAAGTGTTGCACATTTAACTTGTTAATCTCAAAAGAAATTCATTACTGCTGTGCCATTAATTTGGAAATGTTATGTAATCCGCAAAGCATAACTTTATTCTATGACTTTTTCAAGGAGTTGATCTTTTTTTCCTCAAATTCAACTAATAATTTTCAAGAGGCTTTTATATCACGATGTTTTTTTACATACACTTTATGGATTCAGGACTACCAGAAAGCTGAGAATAGCTTAACCTGCCATTTCCAAATCTTTGAACAAGCTTAGTACTAATTATACAGTTGTCATCAAGAAGTGTGTTGCACAGGTTCCGAGTGCCTTGATGAACCACATCTGAATGGTGCTATCAACAGAGGAAGTTTCATCCTGTCTTGGAGATGAAAGCTAGGCTGGGAATTAGGTTTCCTGGGATTAGGTTCTCAACTGTGTCACTAACACATGGCACTATTTTGGGGGCAAATTACTTAAGTCTTAAATAGATACAATATTTTCTGTCTGGCAGCTTGATTTTTTGCAATGTATTTTGAAGTCCTTTTATGTAGAAGTATGAAGGAGTTTTACCCAAAGTAGAGGAACTATGTTGAAATTGGTATTATTTTTTGAAAAAGTAAAGTCATTATTTTGTGGCTTGTATGATCTAAATATGTCTTTGTTCCCACAGGAGAGAAAGCAGTTTTCAGCTGTGGTTTGTGCACGTTCACCTCACTTAAAATATCAAGTCTTAATCGTCATGTGAAAACCCATTCTGATGAGAAGCATCATGTGTGTCACCTCTGCCTTAAGGTTTTTCGTACAGCTACTCTCCTGCATAACCATGTGAATGTACATACAGGTATCTAATGTGTGATTCATTTTACATATTGTCTGCAAAATTTAATTAACATGCAAATGACTTTGTCTTAGAGCTGTATTCTGTGATAATTTTGTGCTCAGAAGTTTCTCTGATTTTGTTTGGATGTCCATATGGAAAAGACATGGTCTGTAGTTGGTAACTCTCTGTATGTATTCCTTTAATTTGTTAAATGCCATTCTAAAAATTTTTGTCAACTGAATAGTGACTTCAGTTGTGTCTGATTCCTGCGTGCATAATAGATATTTTTTTGGTGATGTTTTCATTTGCTATATAACCATATGAAGCAAATTGATAAATTGTGTTTATAATAAACTTCTGGTATACATTTTTTGTATACAAAAACTCGGCATGTTCTATTAAAAAATTGTGAATGTTGATTTAAGGCAGAAAAATCATACCACTGTGTTATTAAACAAAATTCTAAGAAACAGTATATTCTTACAGGGACCAGACCCTACAAATGCAGTGACTGTGATATGGCATTTGTGACCAGTGGTGAGCTTTCACGACACAGGCGTTACAAGCACACTTTAGAAAAACCTTTCAAGTGTTCAGTGTGTAAATATTCTAGTGTAGAAGTAAGTACAGCCTTACTGAATCTTTTGGGAGGGTCTGTAGGCTTTCATATACTAAGATTTTAATGTACTGTCAAGTTATAACATTTTTGCACAGATTTTTAACCTTGCAAAGTTTCTGCTAAATTGGACCTACCTGTGCATATATCGTACTGTGTATGCCATCCTTGGTTATTGTCTGATTTCTATACAAGATCAACTCAGGACATTACAGAGGTAGTTGCAGATGTCAAGCTACAGTATTAATACTTGGCCTGTGATGCGGCTGTATATGTGTTCTGAATTAGGAGGAATGGCCAAACTTGTAGTTCCTGTAATACTTAGATACTGTGAAAGAGGACTGTGGAGACAATAAAGGTAGGGAGATCTGCTGCATCCCAGGAATCAGTTGCCCCAGTATAATAGCATTGAAGCAAAGACCACCAGGCTCTGCTAATGGCCTTGGACCACACTGATGGGCTGAATTTGTCTGCTGTGTTACTGCAGTATTACTGCAAGATAGCTGATTACTAAAAGTTTATGGTGACATGCATTTCATTTGTATGCACATCTTCATCCCCATCACCCCTCAAAAAAGGAACAAGTAATCTGAATTCCTTGAATCCTTATTTAGTCCATGTAGTAGTATTTATAAATGAGTTGCTTCAAATTAATATTTGTACAATTATTTAGCTTTTTGAAACTAGTTATGTTTTAAGGGCATTTTCTTTTTTATTATACTAAAATTGCTGCTAGACAATGTGTTTGTGTGAATTTGATCCTACAAAAGCATACTTGGTCCTCCTTTCCAACTCAATTCCATAAACTGTAGGACAAGACTGGCTAATGGCTAAAATAAAGCTAATGTATTGCGTTTATATACTTGATGATGTTTGGGTTTTTTACAGGATTGAAATTTTCTTAATCTAGAAATAAAAAAAATTAGAGACTGCCTAAGGGTTCACTTGGAAGAAATAGGCTTTCAGTTGTGCACCTGTGATTGAATCACTGTCACAGTCACCTGTGATTGAAACACTGTCAGAGTTTAATGGATATTCAACTTCTAAATTTTTTATGTGGTGTGTCCAGATCTAAAGCTGTAAGCAAGCCTGATCTTTATTCCAAGCACCTTATCTTATTAATTAGATTTTGGATACCTTGCATCTTTTAAAACCTTGTCAGTTTATATTAAAGTATCTTATTCTTTCCTTTTTAATAAGGAAGTATTCAGTAGTCATTGCTGTTGCAAAACTCTCACTAATATTGCTGTAAGTTTTACCTGAATGAGGAGAGCTGAAGGAGCTCCCTATTAATACTATGCATATGATTTGACTTTTGTATAGCAAAGATTGGCAATCATGTTTAATTTTATTTAAGTGACTAGTGTTGTAGATTTGAATGGATCTAGCAGTGAATTCATTAAGTATGTTTATAAATGGAGGAATTGAACATTAGGTAACTTAGCTTACATACTTACAGTATTTATGTAGAACACGTCACAAGAACAGTATAAAAAGTAGAATGAATTAAACTTTTGCAGTGAAAGTGCTTTATTGGGACTTGAAGGTGAATAAAGACTTTGGTTAATAAGTTTGGTCTTTCATTTATTTTCCTGAGTATTTTCAAAGAATTTTATGTTTGGCATATCCAAGTAGCCTGAAGGTATTGGGTAGCCCCTTCAGCTGATTTAAAAATTTTAGCTTTTACATTTTTACTATAAAATTACTCCTTTGGCTTATGTTGACATTAAACATGAAAGTGAGATCATCTGGGGAAAAAGTACAGTAATGTTACCTAAAACCACAACAGGCTGATTGTACAGGAAAAATGGGGGCGGTGGGGGGATGGTGTACTAATTCAGAAATTGATGCAATACTTAAAATTGCAATAGATGTATTTTGTAAAATTGCTTATATTTTAATCGATTATGTCTCTAATGTAAATGTTGCTGCAGCAAATTTCTTGTTTTTATACTAGGCAAGCAAAATGAAACGACATATGCGCTCACATACTGGAGAGCGTCCTTACACCTGTGACCTTTGCAGTTATGCTAGCAAGGATGCATATAAACTCAAAAGGCACATGATAACTCATTCAGGTGGGACTCTGTTGTAATGATCAAATTTATGTCCTTAGACCCTTAACATTCATAGGTTTAGAGTGATCTAATTTCAGACTCTAAATTAGCACTGTTAAAATTTGTAATTTTGAGTAAAAATGTGCCAGAAAAACATGTTCTGTTTAAATTTTCTGGATTTGGCTATTGGAAGTCTAGCTGTACAGTGCTAATAGTTACAGTCTTGCTGTTTTTCCTACACTTTTTTTATTTTAGAAAAATATTTCATTTATGTGGTCTTATTTTCTGTGGATCAAGTTGTTACTTTTATTTCTCAATTAGTTAATTTTATATGGAGATGTATCTGATGGGAGAGTTTAAAATGTCTGTTCAAAACATGGACATCGTTGTGGCCCCAAATTGCTAGTAACTAATTTGGTCAGCAAAGAATTAAATAGTTTTAACATTGAAAGCAGTGTGTTCCAGCCACAGCTCTGTAATATGCATGCCTTCTGAGAAGGCAGTTAGTATCTATCCTACATCGCAGGGTTTAACTTGGCTCAATTATGATATGTAATGTAGGTTATGATTAGTGTTTTAGTCTGGATCAGAGTGTGAGAATGTGGTTTGAATCAAATCTTCCAAATATCCCCACTTACCATGCTTTGGTTCATATCTTGAGGCAGTTTGGTGCAATTAAACTGAATTCTTTTTTAATGAGAGTCAACCAGAAGAGTCCAAGAGACTGAGTCCACAGAACCAGTCTAGAGCTGGTTCAAAATCTGTGTGCGTGTTGGGCCCTCAGTACTAGCTGTTTCTTTCTTATTAGACTGTGTCAGTTGCCAGTGTTGATGTAATTTTTGATGATGTTCACACCTCATGACTTTCTCGGGAAGAAAGGCAAGAAAATAATTTACCACTTTTTCTTCCACCACTATCAATGGCTGGTGTTCAATCACTTTTACCATGATGTTGTTAACAGCTGTTAACTTTCTCTCCTTGCACATTTGAGGATAATTCTGCATTTTTGTACATTAAATATTTGAGATAGAATATTTAATATTCAAGACAGAACATTTTGGTTGGTCTGGAGACTGTTGCTGTTAGAACACGGATGTTGAGATCTGAGGGAATTTTGCATTTGTATATAGAGTTTCTAAGCATACGTTATTTTAATATGTTTTTAATAGGTGAAAAACCCTATGAATGTTATGTTTGCCAGGCCAAATTCACTCAGAATGGTACCATGAAAACCCATATGTTACGGAAGCATGGAGATAATAATGTGCCAAAATACCAGTGTCCACATTGTAGTACCTTTATTGCACGAAAAAGTGACTTGGGTGAGTTTAAAGGAAAAAATTGAAAATTAAATGTAGAGATTATTAGAGGTTAAATCTCTAATTTTCACTGCTTACAATGATACAAAATAGGTTATATATTACTTTATATCATTACAGAATATTTCTTTGGAAAATGTATTCATTGTTTTACAGGTAAGTTCCTCCTGCAAGGAGATGTGGTGACATCTTGTGGTTGATGTTTTAATTTGTTTTAAATGCAAAGTAGCAAACTCAGCTTTTTTTTTTTTTTCGGTTGACACCTGTGGCATTGTGATCTTCTGTTTTTCAGTAAGAAGGTACCTCACAAAAATACATCTCCAGGTTGTATTGAAAAGTTTTTTCTCAAAGCCACATAGACCAGTTAGCTCTGTATAAAGCCACTTAGTTCTTGCATTCTGTTTCTTTATCAGCTCCAGTTAAAATGTGTATATGCACGTAGCTATATGAGAAACTAAAATAGATTGAATGTTTTAGTATATGTTTTTTGCATATACCAAACCAGCTTTTACCTCTTAATCTAAAACTGTACTGCGTGTTTAGTTGCTGAGCGCATTTTCCTTGCAATTTAAAGAAATACATGTAATTGCATTAGTTAGTAAGGTGCAATTTAACTTTTAAGTTGGAGTTATCAGTCCAGCAGACAATGGTTTTACTATGCTTCAAGCATTCAAAACTCTTAGAATTCTAAATTCTATTACATCAATGTCAAAGATTATTTTGGGTCTTTATAACACTCATGAAACATTGAAGGTGATACAATAAACTCAAATGTCTCTTTGCTAGTTGGGGTCTTTTCCCAGACTGCAAAGAACAAACCACTGCATAAGTTCATCTTCATTCTATATGCAGATAATGGAATTTTTTGCTTTGCCATCAGTATCAAACAGTACTGACACACAGGTCAGTGCTGAAAATATATATTAAAATTATAATTGTAACTGACATTATAAATTAAAATTTTTCCTTGTACAAACCACAGTTCTTGAAATACAAGCTGTCATGATTTTCTAGGAATCTTCTATACTAAATTTTTTTAACTACTCTTGTTTGGAACAGTACTTGTTTAAAGTACCAGTAAAGTTGTCCCTATCCGTACATTTCATGTGTAAATTCATCTTCTTTTCTAGGAAGAAAATGTTTTTGTACAGATGAGAGTTTTATTAATAAATCACTGTATTAGAAACACAGCATTCGACATATGGCATATTTACTGCATTTGAGGCAATATAGCTCAGTTACCAACAAAACCTATATAAAATTTTAAGTTTCTAGAAAGAGATGAAAAAGCTGTGTTAAAAAAATACTTAGACATACAAAGATGCCTTTAGCATCTATTTGTATTTTCAAATAAAGATCCCATTGAAGTCTATTAAGTATTTCAAGCTAGAAGTAGATTTGTTATTTATATGCATACAATTTCTTTGTTCGTGTATTTTTGCACTTTTCATTTTAATATTGTCAATACTACTTTGGTTAGCATTTTCAAATTAATATTTGTGTATAGACAAAAGCAGGCAGTTACCAGAATTTTTGAAAGGATTTTATTTGTTAAATTATTTCCACTGAAATCAGTAAGATTTAGGCTTATAACTGCTTAATTTCTCTGGAAAGTTACAACATCTTACTGCAGCTTTAGTTATCTTAAACTAATTTGAAAAATTGTCTATTTGGCGATTTTACCCCTACTGCAGAGAACACAGAAGGTTCTTTTTTGTGTTCTCCTCTACCATGTATGAATTACTGAGGGCTATGTGCAGTCTAACTCCTGTTCAAAATTGTGGAAATAAAAAATTTACCACTAAAATTAGTTGCTTTTAATAACTGTTCAGGTATCCACTTGCGAAATCTGCATTCCAACATGGCAGTGGCAATTAAATGCAGTTACTGTGAAGCTGTTTTTCATGAGCGCTATGCTCTTACTCAGCACAAGAAGACTCATAGAAATGAAAAAACATTCAAATGTGATCAGTGCAGCTACGCATGTAAGCAGGTATTTAAATTCACTGAAAAATGATTGTTTACTCTATGGTTTGGCAAGGTAGGGTTGGCTTTGGGGTTGTATTTACCTTAAGAAGATAAAAACTTTTGTGACTGAAATCTAGTTAAAACAGTGTAGTTATATTTATTTGCAAGATAAATGGTTCACAAATAAACCGTAAAATTGAAATGCTGGAAACTCTGAGGGTATCTTCTTGATAAATCTTTTGTATGTGAACTGCTTAGATGTATAAAGTAAGAGTAATCACTTTCAGTGACATTGTGATGAGAACAAAATAAAATAATTGCTCCTTAAATGTGATTTCCAGTAGTGTCACAGAATAAATTCAGTCTGAACTGAAAATTTTATTTTAAAGAATACAGTTAGGATAGCATTGCTTTGGCCTTGGTATGTTGGAATGTACCATTGCTCCATTCTGATTATTTTCTTTGCTAACTTTAATAAGGTTAGGAGGAAAATCTCTGACCTTCTCACAAGTCAGTGGGCAGTATCCCAGCTGCTTACAGTGGAGGATGATTAAGGAGTCTCTGCAACATCCTTGCCCTTTTCTGTGTGCCTGTATGTTTTTTTGAACATGCGTCACAGAGCTGGATAGTTACATTACAGATATTTTCTTTGTTTCAGGAGCAACGCTTAATTGTACATAAACGAACCCATTCTGGTGAGAAGCCCTTCACTTGCTTGTGCTGCAGCAAAAGCTTTCAACGGAAGCAGCTTCTCACTCTTCACTTTAGGAAGAACCATGGCTCTAATATTAAGCCTACAGTTTATGAATGCCCTAAATGTGGTAAGGGCTATTCATTCTGGGTAAGATACTTCCTTTTAAGGAATCTCAGTGGAGTTATCTTTATCTAAGTATTGCAGATCATAGTCTCACAAAGGACAGAGAGAGTAAAAAGCAGCGTACTGGTTGGAATGTTAACTCCTTAATGCTAAGCCCGCACAACTTGTTTGTTTTCTTTCTGAAACCTTACATTGGTCGACTAATAAAGAACTTTATAGTCCTCCCCTTTAGGTAGAAAATACCTGCCACACCATTATTTTCAGGGTTGGTACTGGTTTGTAAAATCCAGTACTGAAGTTACTAATGTTTAATACAGGTGTCTTTTTAAAACAAATAAAAAGGCAGTGTGGAGGTATGAATTTTAAGGCAAATTAAAGAACTTGGAAAGACGATTGAAGTGAAAGGGTGCTAGGACCAGTTCAGCAAGAAAAGTAAAAAATTATTATTATTATTATTATTATTACTTCAAAACCATATGCAGTGAGAGCATATATCTGGTTTTCGGTTAACTGTGCACACTTTAGTGCAGACTAGAGTAAATGTAACCTTTTTTCCACACACGGATTTTACATGTAAAACTTTATTGCTTATCCAGGAACCAGAAAATGATACACTTTATTTTATACTCACCAAATGGCAATGTTCCTTTAAAGGAGAATTTTAATACGTATTCTGGAAATCTTCAGGAGTTTTATGGAGGTTGTTAACTAAGTCAGCCTTTCACTTAGTGTTCCAAAATTTGTCTGACAGAACCATATTTGTTTTTTGTGTGTGTGTTAAATTGCTTACATACATTAATATTTGATTCATATATTTGTGCTTCATTATGCTAACAGAATAATATGCATAAGCATGCTGAAAATTGTGGATTGGTGAGGGCAAAAACTGCTACACCCAGAAAAAGAAGCAAGGGCAAAAATAAAACCCATGAGAAGCCGAAGCGTGTTAAGCAAGAAGGTAATCAGCGAATAAGTTAGAATTTAATCATGTAAATTAGAATCAAGACTGAAAGGCTAAGGCAGTAAATCTCCCCTGCTGTTTAATTACTGTTTCACAATGAAGCTAATTTAAGTGCTAATAATGGACGAATACTTCAGAATAGTCTTTATTGTGTGTCAGAAATTCTTGTCATCTGAGTTGGGTCATTGCTCAGGTACCCATTCTGGGAGTTCTATTCCCTTGCTCCTGCAAACGTCTTCTTAAATGCCTTGCTTAGCAATGCTTACAAATGCATTTTTCTTTTCTGTTTTACAAATTCCCTTTGCCTTTATAAAGGAAGATGAAATACATCATTACTGAGTTGAGCCATAGCAAGTTTTCTTAAGAGCTCATGATTTATAATATACTGCTTTAATACGGACCAGATTGAAAACTTTTCAATTTCAGAACTCAGACTGCATGTTAATCATAAAAGATCTAGCACATCTTAATAAATAAATTCTTCATCTTTCTCTCATACTTAGACCAGATAGTGATCAAATAATAATAAAAATGCTACTGATTTAAATAGCTAGCATTGTTCTTCTGTCATACTGCAGAGGTGATCAGGCCAGTTTATAAAGCTCTTGGTTCGGCATGTCTGTGCAATCCGAAACTCTCATGTAATTACTTAATTACTCATTGTGGATAGTTCTTGAGCACTGAGCGTTTATTCTGTAAACTTCAAAATAAACCAAAAGGTGGTCCATAGTTTATCTCTTTCCTTCTGTCTTCTGCTTCCTCATCTGTTCTCACTAGGTTAAGATTCCCAGAAAGTGTGTAAGTTCAGGTTTTGGCAGACCAAAATGGTAGCCTATATGGTCAGTTATGTCTTGTCAGCAAGAGCTCCACAGCAATAAGTGAAGTGCCTTTTCTGTCTGGGTTATGCTAGTGCATTCCTGATACAATCATTTGTTTTTTTATCTTATTTGCAACTCTTTAAACACATGAAGTATTTTTTGTATTCTCTCAAATAAACCTTAGCCTGCCACCACATATGTAGTAATATTCTAATAGTTTCACCTTACAGTCTAAATTTGACCCAGTGGAGGTGCCTGCTCATAATTTGATTTATGTGCATTTCTGTTGAATTAGGCCAAGCACAATGTCTGATATTTAGTTAGGTCAGGCCATAGGCAGGAACCCTGTATCCTCATGTATCCTGCCTTCCCTTTGTCTGTTTGATGTAATGCTGAATCTCTGCATTGTTGCAGGATGAGAACTGGTCATTTGTTTCTGAGGTCACCTTCAGGGCCACCAAGGCCAAAAAAATAGCTTTGCCTGACCAGAATATCCTGTCATTTTCTGCCCCTTTGCTTCCCCAGTGCTGTTTGAAAGCCATAGTAGTCTCCTTGATAGGATTCTTCAGGTGATTTTTACAGAGTAAGGGACAAGAATGGAGATACATGTAAGGCCTAGGTCTCCTAAAACCTTATATTTTGGTATATCAGATTGTATCTACACTGATTTGTGGCCAGTGACACTGAGATAAAAATTGACATAGTGAGAGGAAGAAATGCTGGAGCTTTTCTGAATCTAATGAATATATATCAGCAGCTGAGTTTACATTAGCATTGACACTTCTGTTTTCACTGGTAAGGCTGTAATGGTATGGTTAGAGAGAAATGTTACAGCTGCAGTGTTTATGTTTTTGCAATAATTAGATTTTGCAGTTTATTAATGTTTTGCTATGTGCAAACAATTTCTTTTTGGTTTCTTGCAGATACCTTCATCTGGAAGCTTGATTTTCTAGACCTAAGATAATGTGTCTTTAGATGTTGTTCATGGAAATAGTCAGTCCACTAATTGACTCACACAAATATTAGAAATTTCTATGCTGGTTCCAGAAGGCTTTTTCCCAAAGTTGACATTTGCGAGTATATATCACTGTCCACTTCTCGCACAACTTGGAAGGGCCTGTGGGATCTTGTATGTGGCTTTACAAAACATTACTTGTGCGACTGATGCTGTCAATGATTTGCTGTCCCTGATAATTAAAAAAGAAAGTGCATGTATATGAGAATTGAATTTCTAGTTAAATAATGCTTAGCTTTCCTGTGATAAGAATACCACAGGTACTACTCACTAACATGGCTTGTAATGTTCAACATAAAATATATTTATTCTCCAAATAAACTGTAAGATAAAAGATATGCTGTGTTATATATTGGCAGTATTTTCTCCACTAAATTAAATTGCCTGTTTGTTAAGTTTATTGAATTATTTACTTGTCTTTCTGGTTAATCATCACAATATTTAATTTTTTTTTGCAAAGTTGACCTGGAATTGTTCCAAGACGTCTCCACTGTGAAATATGAACATTGTGCCAGTAAGATAGTTCCTGTTTTAGATGGAATAGAAACAGCAACTCTGAGAGAACAGAAAACAGAAATTACTTGTGAAATGATTCTCAACATGATGGACAAATAATGCATGAACAGACTCTGGTCTTCCTTGTTTTCACTGATTGTAAATGACCAGTTCAAAGTGTGTAACTACATCCAGTTAGAAAGCTAGAAAAGATGCTGATTGAAAGCTGTTGAAGCCCTTCTGTGCTCGCTCTTCTTGTTGCAATTTCTACTGTGACGTAAATAACATTACTAAAGTGTAAAAGTTACAGGAAATCTTCACCTGTTTTATTACATATGTAAATAACAGAATGAAGAAAAAAAATAGCTAATTTCAGAGTAATTTATGGAAAAGTAGATAGGTTTGTTTTACCTTGCATTTCATTTTTCTTCCAGATTCACTCACAGAATTGCATACTGATCTGAAGCAAATTTATTCCTCAGTAGCTCTATAGAATTGAGAGCTGCATGAACTTCAGTCTGTTTGTGCTTTCCTAAGGTGAGCACATGAAAGGCAATGATGTTTTAATGCAAGGAACATTTACTGAATCTCCTTTCTGCAAACACATTTGTTTCTAATAGAACTCATGATGCTAAAACACAATTTTGTGCTAAAAAAGCACAGGATTTTATGTTCCATACCTCTAGTAATTATTTAAGGTTATTAGCTCTGGCTATATTAGTTCTCTTTTCCCAGTGGTTTTCAATAGGTATAATGTTATTCTCTTCAGAAGCGTTCTTTAAGTTTTACATCAGCATGGAAAATAGTGGCAGAAGCAGATCCCTTAGTTTTTGGCACGTTGTTAGAATATTAAGTTCCTGCAAGTTTTGGGGTGTGGTTTCACAGCTGGATCATGCCTCCTGTCCCATCTTTTTCCCCATGTCCCGGGCATAATTTTATTTCCTGTTTCAGCTCTAGTAGCTCTATGGCTGTAGGGTGAGTTGGATCAGCATGCAGATCTAATTAGAAACTAATCTTTTCCCTTGTCTTAGTTTTGGTCAGATGAATTAGCTGGGCAGTCATAGAGCTGCATGATCATTAAGAGTTGACAAAAATGAAGCAGCAGCAGTGTGTGCTGGTGTCAGAAAAGTGTGCAGGACCACCCCTTTTCTGGGAATGCCTAAGTTTGTCACCTTAAGCTGACTATTTTTAGAGTGCAGGTGGTAGCTGTTTCTATCCCCCCTCTTTCCCGTTCAAACAGCCTTCTTGTAAGCGTTTCCATATAAGACTATGATCATACATGTAGCACTAGGTCCAAAACACACCCATGAGTTTGATTTTAATTAGGTCTTCAATAAAGCACACTTGTATTATTTAGGAGTGTTATTTAGGAAAGTTAGTGTTTATAGTACATTTAAGAGTCAGAGAAATTTTAAATGTCAAATACAATTCTCTAACTTCTTTTAGGTTAGAAGAACTACTGGTTTTACTGCTCTAATTAATAATTACTATAGTTAGAGTAATTACAGTAAGTCCTATTGATTTTTATGATTAGTTACAATGATCACAATTGCTGTTTCTGCATTGTTCGTTCATTTTTTTGTCATTTATAATTAATACTTGGAAGCCTGTTCATAAAATCTTAAATACTTTTAAAATATTCATCTTTAATGCTGCTATTCTTATGTTATATTTCATTATAAATAAGCACCAGCATTACTAACCGATTTCAATTAATACCAGGTCACATAACAAGTAAATAATTTGAATTAAATTGCCAAGCTCTTATCCTAATTTCAAGATTAATATCTCTGTTTAACTTCATTATGATTCAGAATTCGATCGGTATAAAATTGTTTGGGTTTTCATGTTGAGGAAGATGTGTTTACTAGTTACGCTGATGTGGCCAGGGGTAGTAAATTCTGCTGTGTGCTGTGCATTCCAAATGAATTGCAGTTTGAGATCTAAATACTGGAAATTTCAACTTCTGTTACTTCAAAAAGTCTGTTAAAAATGAAAACTTAGTTTTTGCCAGTTAGTATATTAAATCAACAGCTTTTACTATATTTGATAACATGTCTACGTGCCTGTTCTACTAGGATAACTTTCTGAATTCAGCAGCTGTTCTGCTGTTAATATGGCCCAAACCAATGGTGTGCTTAGGAGCTTTGACTGTCATGCAGTGTCTTAGGTATATCCATGCACATGGCAAGGAGATAAGGATGTCAGTATTAGCAAGAGGTACTTGCTGTCTTACAAGAGTAAATGATTCAATTTTAGAAGATACAGATTAGTCTGCACTAAAGGGCCTCAAGACCTTAACCAATCAGCTCATTCAAATACATGAACAGGAATGACCACTTTGGTAACAGAAACCTTATTCAGTTTTGTAGCATATGTTTTTAGCAATCACTGAGAAGTCAGTGTATTTTAATTTATCAAAATTACTCATTGATTTTGTCCTTTTGTTATAATGGTGTTATTTGTGTGTTTAATAAAGGTTCATAATTATTGTTTTGTGTCCATTTTCATAATGGTAATATTTATCCAGGTTTAGTAAGGTAATAGTTTGTTCTGGCTGCCTTATCAATCACAGCACTTAAGAATACTTCTGTCCATGATAATTGCTTTAAATAGTATTGTTGACGTTATTCTTGTGCTGTTTCCATTTGTGTCATAGATTCTGAGCAGCAGATTTTTTTGTTAAAATTCATTTTAGAAGTTGTATAAATTACTTGATCAGTTTTCTGAATAAATATTGTTCATTTGAATTGTTAATAACAAAGCTGACTTATGTTGTGCTGACATCTAAAACTCAGACTGCATAAAGTGGAATATGAATCTAATAATAAAAGATCTTGTTACCTCTGAACTTGCAAAATGATTATTTAAGTAATTAGAACCTAGAAATATGTACTTCTGGAAGTCAAGAAAGAATGCTTTGACCTCTTCAGGAGTCATTCCTGGAGGTCTCATGCTTTTTAACCACAACAGTGATTGTTCTTCATGGTTAAGAATTCGCATCACAATGGCTTTCAGTTATTTATTTTACAGAGATAACTTAATGATACTGTTCATATATTTGGACCAGTACGCAGGTATTAATATCTTTTAAAAGAGTACATATTCTGTGAGCAGATGCAAATTTTTAAATATTTTAATTTACTAATTATGGAGGAGTTGTTAGATATGCAGGAGTGATTCGTGTCATGTAACAGATAATACTGAAGTATTCTTTAGTATTCTCTAACAGTGTTCTCAGATAATTCCTTTATTTGGAAAAGAAGATTTCTGCATAAGAGGATGCATGCATTCTCAGTTTCCTCTGCAAGCAAAATTGTCTATGCTTTAAATAGTTAACGTGTGAGGAAAAGTACAGTTTCTGTACAGGCACATGTAACACATCATACCCAGTGGATTGAAGCAGAGAAAGAGTAAAAACCGTACTTTGGATACATTTTTACTAATTAGACTCCATAATATGATGGAGACCTTGAAGCACAGTAACTTTAACGATGCTAATATGTGGCATGTGATGCTGCAAAAGTAAGTACATTTTGATGTATCGATTAGAATGAATTGTCTTCTGAAACTTTGAAAAAATTGTTCCCCCTCAAATCCTAGAATCTGCCAAGGAAATGAAGACAAGTAGCTATCGCAGCAAGAGCGGGGCTGTCAGCTGGAACATGTGCTTGCCTGATAGCATGTAATTAAGCACTTTGCTGCGAGTTGATGACTGATAGAGGTAATTCGAGGAGCTTCCTGTAGATGGCACCATACGTTCACATCTATTGAAGCAGGCAGAAAAAATGATGCACGTCAAAGGTGCTTTGATTTTTTTGTCTTGGTTTTGACTTGGTAAGGTATCTTGCTGATGATTTTATACATGTCAAGTCTATATAAAAAGAGTTCTTTGTAGCTTTTTTCCTTAGCAGGCTAGTAAGTCCTACTGTGTCTACAAAGTGCAGTCACCAGTGCCAGGAAAGAGGATGGGGTGTACATACCTGTCTGTCTTCTGCTGAAGCACAGCTGTGCTGGATGGGGCTTGTAGCCTTGTTGCTACTGAAATGGGCACCTGTGTCCAGTGCAGCTGGCGCAGCCTCAGCTGCGCAGCCAGTCCCTCCATGTTCATACACTGCGATGCCTCTTCAACCCTGCGTGTTCCTTTGCTGTGCTTATCTTCTGCTCTGGCTTACTTGACTGAGCTGGCTCAGCAAAAGGTCAGGTGAGTGCCACCAGTGCAAGAGAGGTGTAGGGAGTATGCACTAGGAACATGTTAATGTATTTTCTGTTGCTGATAAATCGCTTTAACATAGCGTGTAAAATTACTGTTTAGTGATAATTTAAGCTGTTTATCTAAGAAATCTTTAGTTAAAGAGTTTTTAGGGCTTTTAACAAGATTTGTTAGACGAATTTAAAAAGTCTTTGAGATGAAGTGTGCACACAGGCCACGAGGAGTGATCTGGCCCTTCATAAAAGGGTGAGCTTGTCGACTCCTGTAGATTTTTAAATTTTCTCCAAGTTAATCTTTGATACAACAATGTGGAAATGATGCACAGCCCATGTCACCACAAAGACTAGGTCTTTTCTCTGCATGCTGTGATGTAAGATTTTACCATGAGGTGATCTTCACTCATCATCTAAGCATTATCCTGGTAGAGTAGATGAGGAAAAAGTGGATTTCCAGCTGATTTCCATTTTTGTGAATGTTCCAAGAAATTTTCTTGAACTGTCATCTTTAAGTTCCTGCCATCCTCTCCTTCGTATCAAAACTAATCTTTTTCCTGTCTTTCAAATCTTTTTGCTGATTACTGAGTCTGGATTAGGGAAATGTCTGCTGTCTGTCAGTATATCTACTGATGATCTTTGCCATGATTACTTTTTTGTTATTTAAAATGAATTTAGTTATTTAACAATCTTGCAACTATATTGCAAAGATAACTGCCAAAACGTTAGCAGACAGAAATTCAATTCTTCTTGTGAGGAAGCCTAGCTGTCTTTCTCAACCGTAGCTATGTTCTTTCCATTGTACAGATGAGAAAGATGATACACAGAACAAAATTAATCTCTGATTTGATCCTTTTGCCTTCAGGAGCAATGAAGCCCACTGATGATACAGTATGCTGCTGCTTATTACTAGTTTAATCTCACTGAACTAGAAATAGAAACCTGGAGTGTTGCAGCATGTAATAATTAAGTCACATTAGCAGAAGGTGGTGAGCAAACGGGCGAGGATTTAATGACATCAAGCCAGTGCTGTTAATCACTTCCAGAGACATTAAACTCAGAATATTAAAACTGAAATAACATTTATAACTTCTTAAAGGTCAGCGCTTAAGATGATATAAAGGCACTATGGCAGCATGACTTAACAGCCATGGGCATGAGTTGCGGTATAGCATCTCATAAGGAGGAAATACAGAGAGAGAGTTTCATCTGGTGGTAATTGGAAGGAAGGTTCATAAAAGACGCAGACTCCATAGTTTTAAGACCTCTCTAGAGTAGGAAAAGTAAAATTAATAACATTTTCCTTTGACACAAAGAGAGGCCCCTTTTGCTGAATTTCCCACTGAATGTAAGCTCATTCCATGCGGTCACTAATGGATGACCAAATTATGGCTGACAATGTTGCATATGGCTCTAACAGTAACTTCTCACACAGTTTAATTTCTACTTTTTGTTTTGTTTAAGAAACTGCATTTGAAAGCAAGTTTACGTTAATACAGTATGTCTTCAGGCAAACATCATTCCCTGTTGTTGTGCTTTTAAACAGCCCAGGTATTGTTTGAAGTTAGTCACTGAAACAGTTGGATTCTGACTGGCATTATGGGTGTGTGATCGTTACAAAATGGTAAAGAATTCTTTGACAGTTTTGGTTCAATCTGTTTTCACTTTGACAATGAAGAATTTGTTCTCTTTCTTCTTTGGTAGTTGAGTGACTGAGTTACCTCTGTAAATGGTTTTGTTTATTTGGGTTTTTTTTTTTCAATTTGGTCTATTATTGGTTTTATCCCTGCCCTGTCCACATAACAACATTTGCAGCTAATGGGAGGAATGCAAAGGAGTGACATTTCTGTTTGCTTTGATAAGAGCCTTTCTTTTATTACCAGCTAATCAAATGGTAGGTAGCAGCTAGTGGTGATTACAATTAAGCCTTGGAACTGCTGTCCTTTTTCTGGAAGAACTGTACACTGAGAGAACTAAGCTATCCTCCCGTTAAGGCAAAGGTGATTTTTCGTTGTTCTGTTATATTCACTCATCCGCTGTTTCACTGTGAAGTGAGAGTTGTAAAACTGTTTATAGAAGTTATTTTCCCATCCTATTTTAAATGTCTTGCTCTTTAAACTGAGTTATTTATCCCTTCATCATTTAGCATCACTAACTGTGAATTGAAATCGCTTAATTTTAAACAGCCTGTAGCCTCCAGGCCATGGCCTCTAACAAAAATTTTGCCAGAGTTCTACTTCAGTAACAATTGTGTGGTAATAAATGTCATAATAGTGTTAATGTAAGACTATGCTCCATCTTTGCATAGGTGTAAATTTAAAGTAAAGCCATTTAGTTCAGTGAATTCATTCTAGTTAGATGGGAGCTGAGAAAGTGGTCCTTCCTTTTGGGGCTAGCTTCCAAAAACTGATGCATAACCAACAAATTCCATTGAAGACTGAGATACTCAGCATCTTTTAAGATAAGACAATGCTTCTGTACTTTGCATACAAAAAGATTTTTTTCTGCTTCTCTTGAAATTCCTAAGAGAAATGCAGAAGTGTGCAAGGGTGCCTGCTGGCTTCATCTTGACAGAGAACAGTATAGGAGTGAACTGCTGTTCATCCTGGGGGTTGCCACTCTGCCTGGCAGATGCAGGCTAGCTACAGGAGGTCCTGTGTGTCGGGAGGCAGGCTGTCCTAATAGTGGAGTTTTCTCTTTCTCAGAAGCAGATGACTGAATAGAAACAATACCTTGCTTTCCCCACTTGGTGATGAAGACTGACAGTTTGTAGGAGATGAGTCAAAGGTTACTGATGAGAAGATCCATCCAGATAATTGCTGTAATTGCACCCTGAGGATGCAGCTCCTATCACAAAGCATTAGGCAGTGATTCTGTTTGTAAATGTATACTTGGCAGTGAACTTCATCCTGTGCCTTAAATTAAGAAAGTTCCTTCCTGAGATACAACTGGAGAAAGTTCTCTTGACTTTTCTTAACCCAGTCATGTTTTCTTCTGTCAGTAGGTAAATAGGAAATAGTCCCATTCTGAAATAGAGAAATAGTTGTAATTTGAACATAAAAATATCATTTAATGTTAAATCCTTTGATTGATTGAATACACTAGCTGTTGTTATTTCACAACAAATACCAATAAGCAGCATGAATGAATTAATATATATAATTCATAATATTTAATTTGAAAGTGCATCTTTTTCTTACAATGATTGGATAATTTTTCTTGACTTTGTCCAGTGACTTCTTTACAATTTAATACAAAAAGCTTTTCTCTTGGAGAGTGAACACAGACAGGACACAAGCAGCATCCCTGCCACAAAATTAGCTCTTTATTCCACCCCTTCATAAGGCACAGAAATCAGCAATGCTATAGCATTAGGATGCGAATTCATATTGGGGAATGAGAGGCAATGAAAGCACATCAAATTTTTCAGCATATCGGTAGTTGCTGTTAAATAAATGCTCAACTATTATTAGCTAAAACTCAAAAATGAGTCTTGTAACAGCTAGGTAGCAATTTTAGATACTGTGGCACTAGCTTCTTAAACTTGTGAATGAGAGGAAGGTGAAACCACTTGGATTTCCTAGCAAACTCACAAGTAATTTAAAAGGTATTTATTTGTCTCAAAATGCATTAAAATATAACTTTCGGAAGCATCAATGGCTCAGTCTGTGGCAGGGGTGGATGGTGCTATGGCACCTGATCGTGTTCCCAGGTGAACAAAATCTTATGTGCTCCAGCCTGTTTGTGAGTGCACCTGGTGTGAAAGCAAGCCTGAATTTGAGAACAGCCACTGTTTAATGGGCATAGACAAAGCTGCTTTGTGTAATGTCCCCTGAAATCATTGTCCAAAGATGAATTTTTATTTTTCAGAATTCAGCTTGTTCTGTGGTTGTTTACAAAAGCAGTAAAAGTCCCTCTAAGACTTTGAAAGGATGAGATTCATAATGAAATCCTATATTTAGAAACTGATTTTTTTTTGTTGTTTTTTAAGTGCTCTGACTTGAGAAAATATATCTTGCCTGAATACATGCATACTCTTGCTTAATAAAGAAGTAACTTACATAAGTCCTTGTGCTGCATGATACAGAGACCATTAGCAAGGAAGTGAGGAAGACATTTTTCTATTCTAGCCCACGCTCCCTGGGACATGCATCTAGCTTGGGACTCAGCACAAACTGAGCACATAAGTATATTTATTTACATTTACCATAATGCTTAGCTGTTCGGAATGTCTTTTCCTTTTGAATATGACTCATTTTTTTATGACTATGCACTTAGAAAGAAATTGTAAATAATATTGATCACTGACAGTGGTCTGTTCCTTGCAGCATAGACTTTTTAGAATAACTGTCTGTTCTGAGCTTATATTCATGCTTTACAAAAGATACAAAAATAATGACATCATTTTGTGCTTCTCTGTAGTGTTACAAAACAAAGGCAGTCTCATGCTTCTCACTTGGGTAGGATTAAAATGTGGTTGCATTGCGGAGTGAAACTAAGGAAATAAGTAACACCATTATCTGTCAGTCCAGCCCTTGGCACTTAGTGTTTAATTATATGAAGAATAAAAAACTTTAAACAGAGACTGTGCTCACTAAGAAACAGTTAAAATGACAGGAACTAACTCAAATGCAAAAATTAGGTTGTGTTTTTTTACCTCGGACAACAGTTTATATTGAAAGGTTGTGTATACCACAGAATGCTTCCTATTTTAATAGACTGTTTCTTTGCCCATAGGGGAATTTTTCTTCACTCTTTTTTTTTCTACCAGAGGTCCAAGGGATTGGAACCAAAATGTTTGGTTTTGAAAGAAGTTATAATGTTCATTTTCTGACAAAACTACATAAAGAATCCTGATTAGCTAACCATTAGTGAGGAAGGTAAGTAAGCATCCAACATTACATATGATCCTGTTTATTAACAGACATTGACATTTGCTGTTCAGGCTGTGTGTTCTGTGTATCAGTTTTCTATGGTTACCAGAAGCTGACAGAATAAAGAAGTGCAGGGTAACCTTGCGCTGCTTTAAACAAAGACTTGTTCCTCTCTGATGCACTCTGGGGCTCGTTTGCATGTCGAGGCATGTTCCTTTCCTACCGACACTTATACAAAGGTGGGGGGAAGAATGATTTTCTGGAAACAGCTTTGGGTTTTTTTTAATCTGCTGTTATTTCTCCCCTCATAGATTTTTCTGCTCAAACTCCAAGAAAGTGTGATAGGAAAGGCAAGTACGTGTCTCTAAAGTACAAGCCAGGGTAGGTATTATAATAATAAAGCTTTGCTCTCATACTGCAATTTATTCAGTCTGGTTTCCTCTTTGTTCAGTTAAATTTCTGTGAGACTTTTCACACTGATAAAGGCTGCAGTATCAGAGACATAGTGGCTTACATCATATAACTCTCATGCGAGTATTAATTTAAACCTGTCTTTACTATTATGAAATAAGTAGGTAGTAACATAGTCATAAGAAAAATTGTGTTAACATAGACTAGCACATTTAGATTTAGATGAGTACAAATTGTTTATGGGCTTCAGACTTATTTAGTACAATAGAATATACATACAAGTTTTAAAATTCAGTGATTCCCTGCTTACTTTGGTAGAAATTCCTTTGAGATAATGAATGTATAGTTCGGAGTAGAAATTTACATTTTTTATGTTATTTCAATAACAGACCAATAGGCTGATATTATGGTGGTTTAGTTTATGCCTTTTGCCACTTACTCAGCAAAATGTGTACCAGTACTTTGTGCCCACCATAGATCTTGATATTTAATTATAATTCATTCAGTGTCTGTAATTCAAATACACTCTTGAAAGTGTCCCCAAAGCTCTTGCTCATGGGAAACTAACAGACTTACGCCAAACATATCTGCCACCACTAAAAGCTATTTGATGAGAGACTTGGAAAAAAATCTTCTTAAAATACAGTATAAGAGAACTGCAAAAATCGGAGACTGTCTTCTTGAGACAGCTGCTGCACAGGAGCTCTGGCAGCGGTTTTTGCTGGGAGTGCTTTGGATAGAAGACAAACATGGTCAAATTAGCTAGAATGCTGGAAGTTCAGTCAAGGATACTGCTTTAAATAGTTCACCCAGAAAAGGAAAAAGCTTTCTTAGGGCAGCCCCTTCAAAATTCCAATTGCAGTAACAATTTTTAATAAGTAAATACAAGATATAGTGATTTTTCTGTGGTTTTGTTTTACAACAGATTATTGGAATGTTCTGAGGTCAAATTCAGCCCTCTTAACTATGAAAAACTCAGTAATGCAAAAATATATAGCTGAGAGTAGACCTTGATTAATATCATTGTTTTCTTACGCTAGGTTATGTTTTTTTCTGTTCATGGCAATAAGTCACATAGCTGCAAAAATAGGATGATAAGATGCTAAAATTTAAAGGAAAATGTGTTCATTATTAAGCTTCTTTTACTGTGTGAAGGTTTTTACTTCTTGCCAGATACCTGGTATTTCACCTTCTCTGGTCTATGGTAATACTGACCTAAAGGGGATTGATTATCTTCCAATGTAGGAATAAAATTCAATACTTACATATAAATGTTTTTGTATTCATTCTTGTTTGGTTGTGAAGAAAATGGGGAGGAGTGAGGTTGCAGGGCAAGCTGCAGAAGAAGGAAGCGTTGAAGCTGCTGTAGATATAAGCCCTCATTCATTAAGTCAGTTCAAGTTTGTTCAGGAGTCCACAGAAGTTGGTTTGAACATTTACCTGTGCTAGGGACAAAGGAGCATTTCTAGAGGACAGCAGCAACCTGGAAGTTTTCAAGATGTGATCCGACAGTCCTTTCCTGAGACAGGTTGGACCAGATGATGGTTTGAGATCCCTTCCAACCTGGGCTGCTCTGTGATTCTATGGTTCATTTTTGCTTTTCAAGGGAAGTCTAGTGCTTTATGATGTGCTGCTTGGTGTTACAAGTAAAGGCTTATGAGAGCTCAATTTTAGAAGCTTCTGACAGCTGGTTAGAGATGACCGATGTGAGTGAGGTTGGGCAAACCCTTCTGTTGCCAGGGAATTCAGGTAGTTTGGGCTTGAGACAGGTATGTGCTGGCAGGCTGCAAAGAGCTGACCCCTCTTTGTCACCCCTCAAACGTGACACTTCATTTTGGCCTGCTGGCTGCTATTAGGCTTCAGTGTTTGGGGTCAAATTCAGAGGGGAGAATCAGTGTGCCTGATGCTGGGCATCCTTATTCTTCTCTTCTGGTGCTCTCTCAGGTGAAATGATCGCCTACCACCCCATCTTCTGGCTCACATATTCCCTGCTAGCTTGCCCCTGGTTCTCACATCCATGTTTGCTGCCACACCACTGTTACAGCCAGCATATACGTACCTGACACTGCAAATATTCAGCCTTTCACTTGATTGTTCCTGTTGACTCATCTCAAAATCCTTCAGCTGCCACAAAAGCTTTACAGAAGTTCTAGTCTCTCCCAAAATGCCATATGTGTGGGTGCAACCCCCCCATCTGTTAATTAACATTTGCAGGAACAGACCAGTTTCTAATCATGTGGGTAGATAGTGGCTATACTCAGCCCACTTGTATAAAAGAATAATTTTCAAATGCCAAAAGTGGAAACAATTCTGTGGATCATTTTTCGCAACCCCTTTGCAAAAGCAGCCCCTCAGCGTGGTTTAACATTGGTCTCAGCAAAGGGTTAACACGGGCTGTGCACAGCCAGTCCCCTTGCTGCCTCTGCTAAAGAAACATTAATTATAGAGAGCCCTGAGGATTCAGAGCAGCTAAAAAGGCTGAGTAGTATTTAAAACCAAGACAGTAAAATAACTGGTTGGATTTGATATCTAATAAATTACTATGTTCTGATGATAAAATTCAGGAAGAGTGTGACAGTCAGATGGGGGGGTTGGCAGCAAAAGTTTTAAAAATAAATAGTCTTAAATTGCAGGAAATTACAGTGAGCAGCTCCTCGGAGTTATTTTTCTCCATGCATTGTGTGTCTTAGAAGGCAGGCAGCCTGCTGGCAAGCTTTTGACCTTTTGTGTGGGAAATAAAATATGCAGGTGCAATAGTGTGAATGCACGACGGGTGACAGTGACTTTCAGCTGTGGGTTTATGCACTGAGGACCCCACAGGGCTGCTGGGGTGCTCCAGATTAGCCCCATTAAGCTTGAGATAAACACAGTGAGAGGCTAATGGCTGTAAAGGATTGCAGAATATGTATGTTTCCTACATATATTCTTATATTCAAAACCTGTAAATCAACTGATGGAAGACTTGGTTTAAATTATCTTGCTGATAACTGATCTGATTCTCATATTGTCCTATTCATATTACTGTCCAGAGTAATTCTTCTCAGGTCAGTTGACTTTAGCTCAGTTACATTGCTGCAGCCGTGATCTAACTCCCAGTTCCTTGCGTGAAAGGAAATCCATACCTGCATGGTATGGTGATGTCGTCTTCTCAGTGTAACTATATTTGAAGAAAACCAGGACAAATTTATACCAAGACATTTTAAAGCTTCTTTTGCTGCAGTATCTGAGCAGCTCGTAATCTTTTACATGCTTTTTTTATCACAAAAAAAAAAAAAATACCCTGTGAAATTGGGGAAGCATTATTGCCTTTTTTTGTGTAGTTTTGGAGCTGATGCAGTGGAAGACTGACTTACTATCTAGAGAAGTTTATGGGAGAAAAAGCCATGCCAAGCTGTAGGCTGACACAGCAGCATTTTTTTCTCATGAAATCTTTGTCACAGCAAGCAAAATATAGGAATATTTTTTAGGGGGGGGGGGAAAGCATTAGCTGTTCTTCTGATGTTTCCTTGCTCTCCTTAAAGTTTCACATGAGGTTCTCTCTGCATGGAGGATAATTTTTGCATCATTTTTCTTTGTGGCATCAGTGTTGTTTGGCCCATCCTAAATCGTTATCTGTCTTTTTTTATGTGAAGCTTATCAGGCTTTTTTTTTTTTTCAAGACAAGTTTTAAAGATTAAACTATACCAAATTAAACAAATGTATTGTGTAGCTTATATTATTACACTCTGCGCCTTAAAGAAACATTAGTTACATGATACTAAAAGATTTATGTCCAAGAGGAAAAAAATATTTCCAGGTAAGCTGTTGTTTCAGACATAAGCATTTCAGGGCCATGTGTTAGTTACTCAAAAGAAGTAGCAATTGCATAATTTATGTAACAGGTAAGAATATATCATTAATTGGTGATGGTTTCTAAAATTTTTTGCTTGTACATATCAATAAAGTAGCCTTTAAGCCTAGGCCTTTAAAAGAAAGGGCAAATAACTATATTTTACCTTTTTAGAATTAATATAATAAAGCTTTCCAGCACTTCAGCAGAATGTGCATAAAGAATGGATTTTTCACAGAGTCATAGAATGGTTTGGGTTGGAAGGGACCTCAAAGATCCCCTGGTTCCAACCCCCCTGCCCTGGGCAGGGACACCTTCCAC
>JANZLQ010000009.1:25997979-26077998 GCA_026212715.1 Elanus axillaris | reverse complement strand
CCCCCCACCGCGTGAGGAAGGGAATTCTAATGCAGGAATTGGAGAGAAGAATACTGATGCTGAAGCTAATGAATGGGTGAATATTGTCAGGATAGGACTGCACAGAGGCAGGGGCAGTGTTTTTAATGCCCGTTCTCAGAACAATGGGTAACCAATTTAATTCAGAATAGGATATTGCAGTATATCTGTGAACTTGCCCATAGTTACTATGTTCCACAACCTTCTGAAATCCCTGTAGCAGTTACTGGTGTAGGTATAATACTCAATTTCACAGCAGCACATATACTTACTTTTGTATTTACTTCTACTTGTTCATGTGGAGATGCACAAGCAGAATCAAGTTATCTTTAGTTTCGCTGCATTTTTTTAATGAGAGTGCTCACTTTTGCCTTTATTACCTATTCAGCTGTTGAAGCTGCATCTTCTTCACTGCACGCTATCAGGCCCTCTCTGACTTTCCTCTAGTACCTCCACTGATGGTATCGTAGCTGCTTGCAACATCGCTGGGGCATTTTGCAAGGAGCAAGAAGGTATATGGCATACAGGCTTCTAGCATGAGTAGGTATTTTGTGAGTAGCTTTTTAGTTTGGCTTTTATGACTTACTTGGATCAGTTACGTTTTTTTCTGAAACCTTCTGTTACCTGTGCTACAGCTTGCCAAATTATTAAATGACTGATCAGTTGTTTTTATTCAGTAATGTATTCTGCCCATTACAATATTATTCAGGGAAAAAAAAAAAAACACAAAAACTGCTATTCAATTAATATCAATTGCCAGCTCTTCTTAGAATCATGTCATAAAATTCTGCTATAACTATCTTACCTAGGGGCAAAAAGCAGATGTTTTCCATGCAAATGTTTCTTATAATGGAAAAGGAAATGGTGGAAAATAGTGAAGGAGAAAAGCAGAAACAAATCACCCTGCTGTATATTTCCTATATTAACTACCATTCTGTGAGATAGCGGTGGGTGCTTAAAAACCCATCGTTTCTTCTTGTTACTGATTAATGTTAGTTTCTAATGCAGCAGGAGTTGCATTAATTGCCACCCTTCTTATTTTTTCCCCCATTCCTATGGTAGCTTGACTCTAATATAAATAGGATGTTTCAGTGTTTCATGTTTTAGTTACCTGGTCTAATAGATATTTCAAATTCTCCATGCATAGTTTGGCATCTGTCTGCATCCCTTCCTTTTAAACTGATTATCCTCTACTTCAAACGATGAGCTCTCCAACTAATAAAATGGTTCCTGGAGAAGCTAAAATAGAACGTGAGTAGAATTGAAAACTTTGCCAAAGTAACAGAAAATATCTTCTTCCTTGAGTCATGCCATCATTGGTAAAATTCTAGAAAAGGAAGGGCCAGACGTTCATTTGGAGCTGTATGGGGAGAGATTGTGTCTGCATGGCTGGACAAAATGGCATTCACAATGGACCAAATTGGGCTGAAATATGCTAAATAATCACAGTGAGACAATGAGGCGTGGGCAATAGATCGTTTCCCCAGGAAATGCTCTGGAAAGATATGAGCAGACTAGTTTTTTGCTCCTTTTCCTTGTTTTTCTTCCCTTTTTTCTTTTTCTCTCTCTCTCTCCACCTGAATCAAATCTTCTGCTGGAAAGGAAGAAAATCTAAAGAATATCTTCCTTCTGATTTTGCTTAAAGAAAAGGTGTGGGTGTGTTTGTTATTAACTGTTTTTAAAATAGTAGACATACATAAACTACCTTTGAACTCAGGGGATAACCCAGCCTAAACCGAGCTCCAGATAGCTCTGGCTAGACTCTTCCTGCTGGTAGGTGGCTAAAAGCAATGTGGTGGCTTGAGGTTTCTGCTGTGATGACAGCATACAGCTACATGTGTGTATTCAGTAGCAGGAATGTTGAAAGCTATGACTTTGATGGGTAGTAATCTGCTTCATCAATCCTTAGAAGCCTCAGCTCAACACAACCCATCACAACAGGAAAAGAGAATAGCTGAAGAGAAGCTGTGTTGCTCTAGGAGGGAGTCAGGTGTCAGGGAGAGCATCCAGAGGAGGAGAATAGTATGAATTCAGAGAACAGAGAGTGCTGGAGGGCTGCAGATGTGCACTGGATGCTCAGTAATGATACTTACTGACTTTTCAGTACCATGGCTCACTAGGTACCTCTGCAATCATTGATGGATTTTCTTTTTCTGAATGACTTTCATGCTTGGGCATTACACATAGAGAACATGTCATCTTCATTTCATTGAAATAATACATCACCTCCTGAGATTGGGAAGAAAACAGCAACCCCAAGTTCAGTTCTGTAAGGGGTGAAATTCCAGGAGGTCTTTGCGTTGCCACTAGATGTGTCTTTCGTATCCCAGTAGGAGAACCACTTTTGCAAGCTCAACTTTTCCCTCTCCCGTTCTTCAGCTAACTGAAATGCTACTTTCCCTACTGCAGCTGCCACTTCCTTTTGTATATTCAGTTGTAATCCAAATTTCATGCTGTCTTTGGTCATCCACTTTACTACGTACCAAAGCAGTTTCTTAGACTTTCTGATAAGGAAATCATCATCAGCGTAAAGTTGATTGCAGCATCTGCACTCCCCACTTCTTCCCCCTCCCCATTGATGACACCATCAAGTCTGGCTCCACTGATAGTGAAGCAAAAAAAAAGAAGAAACCAGCAAGAATGGATATTGCTGTCCAAAAAAAATTACGTACATGCAGCACATACCCAAGTAAAAATCCTGCAGTCTATGAGATCTGGAAACCATTCATGGAGCTCATCAAAAGCAATGAACTAAATATGCTACATCAACAATGATTTATTATCTATATAGCTAACCCCTAGCTGACGTAATCAATACATTTATGATCCAGATTGTAAGGTGTTTAAATAATATAATGTACATTCTGTCAGGAATACAGGATGTCAATCCTACTCTAGCAGCAGCAAAGGCAATTACTCAACAGGCTATTGATAATAACCACTGGCTACATCAACTGGCATGGTAATTTAACATCTTATGTCTTGTTGAATTAATTGATTTCCTTTATGTGCTGTATGTATAATTTGCTGTGTTTTATTATTTTTTCTCTTTCTTTCTTAGTGAATACTTTGTGCCTTTCCAGTGTGCTATGGTGAAAGAAAAAGAACGTTAGTTGAAGTGTTGAGGTCTTGAAGGGCAGGGAATGGGATATAATTTCATAACATAGCATGATAAATTTACTAATAAATAATAATCCTAATTGTGTCTTGCACATGAAGCGGCTACTGAGATCTCAGAGCAAACCCAAGTATTCTATCTTCCACCATACCTGTTTGAGAACCTGCAAAATACCTGCATGTCAAAGAGATGCTGTGTCTCCTGTTCAATGGAGAAGTGCCCACCTATAGCACTTTTGTCCCTGAGGTGGTTAATGGGAGTTTGCCAGCTAAAGAGATGGTGGAGCATGTGCATCAGGCTATATCCGCTAATTGCCATGAACTGGGTAGCAAACTTTTGCCAACCTGCTGTGGGTAAGGAGCAGTTCTTGCCAATTGTTGTTTGCTAACTCTACCTCATTCCCTTCGTCCCCTACACCTCCAGCCCACGAAGCCCCTGTAATGCTGCCCTGCCAGGCTTTTTTTAATATATTCCATTTGAGAAAAAATTATTTTCAAAATATATTCTTCTAATTGCGTTCAAAACCACCCAAACCTGGTTTGGGGGGCTTTTCATCTTCAAAGCAATTTATAGCACTAGCTGATAAATATTATGTTACAGTTAATATATCAAAGCATAATGTGGTCTGAAACAGAATTGGTAGGTCATCTATCTGTGTCACATGAAAGGAACTGTTTTCCTGGTTTGGTCTGCTATTTACCTCTTTACCAAACTAAAGGAAATAACTTTGTAGTGAATCTTCAAAGAGATGTTAGATTGCTTTCTCCTTTTCTTCTCGTCGAAGGGATTTGGAATAGTTGTAAAGCATCAGAATCCTGTTGTGTTTGGAAAAGTTTTCACATGCTGGCCATAATCTTTATACTGTTTCAGCTGTTAGGTCAGCTGTTTTACCAAAGCTAATGTCAGTCTCTTTAGAAGCAAATGCCTTTCTGGGAAAAAAAGGGTGATATTTTATCAGGTTAACCAGATTAGGTGCAGGTGCTGGCTGAAGAGGCCTCTATTTTTTCAATTTCACATAAACTCAGTTCTGTCCCTTTAGATATTTGCTGAACACTGTGAAAAGAATATTACCTTGTATATGAAAATTAGGGAATGGCAAGGTCACAAAGGAATCAGAGGAAACAGTGCATCTGAAAGACCGGCATTTCTCATTTGTGGTTTTGCAGCCCATTAGATGTGTGGCTCTAATCAGTCACATGAGAAAACTCTAAAGGCACCTGGTGATTAAAACCACCTTTTCAAAGATGGCCTCTAAAAAATATACACAGCAATTAGCTTAGTACATTGGCTTGCTTCCTGAAACATATTAATTCTTTCTGAATTATTTAAAGTGACTTCTTTTTAGTTTATAAAGTTAAAGATTTATTGGTGATCTTATACTGTGTGTCCTCAAACTCTGAATTAAGGATAAAATTAAAGACATAAAGCCCATGATGAAATGTGAACAACTGCCAGCTACGGCTGCAAACAGTTTTTACAAATAGAGGTAATCTAGTGCCCCCACCCACTCTGTCAGCCTGGAGAAGCTTACAGTGACCCATACTCATATCTCTATTTAAATCCTTAATCTGATATTCATGGAATGTGATAAGGAGTTTTGAAAGAAAAACACTGGCTACCATCTTTAATTACAGTCCTTAAGAAAGCCTCCAAATTTCAGCTGCCGTAGCCTTTTATTAAACTATTCTACTGTTAAGGATCATTATAAAAAAATTCCATAATCTGTCTTAAAGCCTTTAGTTTGAAGAATAAAAAAAAAGTATAAACAAGGAGGTTCAGTTGTAAGCACAGAGTAGATAAGAGAAGTAAGAGCTTGAGAACAAATCCTTGGGAAGCAGATGGAGCTTGTACTGTTTCTCTTTCTTCTAAAACCTCAGTTCTCAGCAGAGAACTTATGGTCTGTTCACTCCTGAAAATCTGAAGGGCAGATGCTTCTTGGCCCTTTAGAAAACCCAAGCACAGCTAGTGAAGGAGTTGCCATTACAATAGATACTACCTTAGCTCTAGCCAAGTATTGTGTGTTTCTTAGCGTCACGTTTTTGCTGTGCTAAGGGAGCAAACAAAGTGGATTTGATAGCCAAGTTTCTTGTCTTGGACTCATTCTTGTTCCTACTGTTGCCTTACACACATTTCTCTTCTATCTGATGAAAAGTGTTGTACTCATTTTTATTTCCTTATTATGCTAAGAATTAAACTTTGAGAACAGCGGCTGGTTGCATTCACTAGGAATTGAATTCTTTAACTATAAAATTATGTTCTACTTATTCATGAAAATGGATCAATTAAAGTCAAGGGGACTACTCACATGAGTAAATGCTAATTAACAAAACTGATGCTCTAATGAAGAGGACATGATAACATTGCAGATAGATCCTGAATATTAAACATACTTTGCTCAGCAGCAGAAGAGGTGTTTACTCTATAGTATATAAGCAGTTTATTAAATTTCTGGTTGTAAATAAATGCTTTGGGTTGGCGTTCTAATTGGTAAATGTTCTGTACTTTTAGACTGAAGTGCTGTCTTGAGAAGTTAGGATGCATATATCCTAAGTATGCTCTTAAGTCAGTGCTGATACGTAGCTTGGTGATACTTAGATGCTGATACCTTCTAACTAAATCAACCTGTGATGTTGCTGTTACAGGGAGGTGGCTTTTCTGCAGTAAGAATTTAAGATATTTCTTGGCCAGCTGGAATAAAGCTGTCTTTTTTCTTTCCCTCTGAAAAAATAAAATAAAAAAAAAGCTCAAAAAGCCTAATAATATAAAGAAGGGACATCCATTATCACATGTAAGTCAGTGGGAGAGAGTCTTCAGAACAGCCTGGTAGCTGGATTTTCACATTAATTTATTTTCCTATTCATGGAAATTCTACTTTCATCACCAAGTGAACTTGGTGCTAATTAATTAAATATGAACTATTGATTAATGTATGAAGAACAGTGAAAGCTGTGGCTACAGGACCAGTCTATTTTCAGAGACTTTTCTGTATTTTAACTAATATCTTCTTAATATTTCATAGTTCAGGTCTGAATTAGCAGAAATAAACAGTCACTTTAAGGGAGATGAGAGGTGGTCCCAGCAGTGTGTTTTCACAGCAGGGCTGTGTACAAATTAGAACTTAAATGGGGGCAAGGCCTGGGAGCCCTGTGGTACGCTACCCTGGCTGTGATTCCTGTCCCGACTTACAGAAGGACGAGGTATCGCATCAATGGCTGCGGTACAGTTTGCCTCAACTCAGTGGGCAGGTGTTGCCCGGTGGCACCAAGAAAGGCAGGACATCCAGGGATTTACTCCTTTGACTTAAGCAGGGAGTTGGATCAGATGCGTCACATCTTCTGTTAGGTCTTTTGGGGCAGAATTGAGATAGATGAAGGTACAACAGGCAGCAGAAACAAGAGGCGCTCGGGAGGGGAGAAGATGAACGCTAACATGGCTGTGTCACCAGCTGCTGCGTGTCTCCTCCAGTCGTACTGCTTTCCACTCCTCTGTTCCCCCTCCATCCTTTACTTTTCATTTCCACATTTTTTCTCAAATGGGCGGGGGCAGGGGAAGGCACGCAGCAAGTCTTGTTGACTGAACCTTCTTTCTGTGTGCTGCTGACACCACCTAAATCCAGGCTTGTCCTTCTGACTTAAAGCTTAGTTGAAAATGCAAGCATGAAACCAATCTGATTGAAGTGCCTGGGCATGCCTCTGGCATAGAAGTCTTTCACATGCATCTAGCAGGAGAGATGAGAAATGTTAGATGAGGACATTCAGCTGTGACAGATCCTGAAAATTGGGATCCTGGAAAGAAATCCTCTCCATTTATCCTTTAAACAGTGGATTTGCTTGGGAGAACTGCTAACTTCAGGATATTATGGGCATATATTAGTTGGGCACCACATCCACGGAAAATGTGACATGTACTATTGCTGAGGAACCAGGAACAGAATGTTTCATGCTGCTCATACAAGCAGGTTGTTATTTCCGATTTCTAAAATAACTTTTTTATGTTAATCAAAGTTCTGTACAGCCTTAGCACTGAACAGCAAGACAAAATGGACCATAATAAAATAAACTGTGGGAAAAGAGTTTTTAAAAAAGCAAAAGACAAAAAATACCCAGCCTTCAAACACTAGTTTTTCAGTAGGTATCATGTTAATGGCAATTTTGTCTTTGCATTTTCACAAGAAAATAAGAAGTATAGTAACGTAGTACAATATCAAGCAAAACCAAATTATCCTGTGGCATGCATGTTTACCAGTATATCCAGATATCCACATTGTTGCAAGCCCATTCCCAAGATGTTCAAAACAGTAAACAGATATGATTCCATTGATGTCTAATGAAGTTCACCACCAAATGGCTTTTCCTAAAGTTGGTCTTTGCGCCTCAAGTGACAGGCAGATGTCAGGGTGATTTGCTAAGTGTGAGATGAAAAATTGATAGCAAACGAATGATCTTAGTCATTTATGGAATGTGATTTGGCCCAACCACGAAGAATGCATGTCTTTTATGGGTGGGTTGGAGTGTTATCGATCACCCGCGACATATATTATTTGTGTATAGTTATATGGCATTGACTCAGTACTCGGTAATAAGGGTCCTGTGCATGCTTATCACATTGTTTGATCCCAGCGTCATCTGTCATTAAGACATAATGTACGAAATGTAGTGTATTTCCACTCTCCATGCGCTTATAACTTCCTGGTATTTCCACTATAATCTCTGGTTGCCCTAATACCAACCCACAGAAAGGTAAACCTCTATCTCCAAGCTAATCCTATTCTAGCGCTCTCAGGAAGCAACTGCTTGCGGTCAAAGAGGGTGTATCTAGATTTGAGCAGGGCTTTCCAAGGTAATACTTAATGATGTTTTGCTGGTGGTGGCTTGCATGGTAGAGTGCCTTTGATGCACGGTCCGTCACGGAGCTTCCTACATGCAGTCTTTCAGGTCTTCCTAAGCCCGATAGATGAATTTCAGGTAATTTCAGGGTAATTTCAGGGATGTGATGAACAGTAGAACATCGACTGGTTAGCTTGGATAGCCCTGCAGTGCTAATTAAGATCTTAGATGTGTCTTGGTGACCTTTGCTCTGCTTGCACATGTTATGTGAATGGACACGGTCAGGCAGGGTCAGGACAGATAGGTTGTACTCTGACATACTAAATATCAGTTCATTAAAATAAAATGGTATTGGAAGAACTTGGAGAAAAAAAGGATTTGTAAGTTAAGTTACTGAATGAACTAAGGACGTAGGGTCTAAGCCATGATCTACTGGAGTCAAGGTAGTCTGGAGGTTTTTATTATGCTTAAAGAAAGAAAAATTAAATCATTACTAATTCCCACAGACAGTGATAGGGGTGCCTGGTTTTCTGATGATGGTGTTCTTTGTGTTTTCCAGTAAAGCATCTATGCCTTTTTTTCAAGGAAATCTCAATAGTAGTTGAACTTTTTATATATTTTACAGCACTTGGGGGGATTAAAATATCAACTTTTTTCACTTTCCGGGAACACACTGTCTAACAAGTATCCTTTTCCATTTTTCATTATTTTTGCAATAACATTTATAAAAAAAGTAAATTAAAATATTTAAACACACTGAAAACATTTGTTCATGCCTGCTGGCCAGATTCCAACCTGTGTAATTAAATCTTGCAGTCTGTTACCTAAATACTTCCTGCAGTTTCTGCTCTGTACAGTCTCTTTCCTTAGTTTCTGGCCTCAACTAGTTTCACTGTTGCTTTGCACTGCAGCACAGCTGCCACATTGTATCACAAGGATGGCTGAATTTCTTTGGGAAAAATGACTTTCATATATAAATAATTGTTAAAGTGCTTTGGAAACCTCCCTGGGGTGAAAAGCACCATTGAAAAATAATAAGCCTTACAAATATATTATTAATATTGAACCCGTTGTTGATCACATTCAAAGCCAGGGGTAGGGGTGGGGAGAAGGTTCATCTTACAGTCTGTGTTATACCCCAGGACTCAGGAAACCTGGCTGTGATACCAAGCTCTACTGCAACCTCCTCCATGAGATCGGACAAGTTATTTATCCCTTTGTGCCTCACATGCCCCTTGGACTTTCTTGCTCTGTGGCTTATTTAATATGTATTTTTACGCTTTTCAGAGCAAGGGCTTTTTGTAAGCATGGGTGGCCCATTCTCTCTTTGTGCTGTTGAGGTAGAAACCATGAAAACAGGCTGAAGTGGGCAACCAGAAAGTCCTGATACGTGGGTTCAGGTTTATGCTACCCTTCTTGTCACTGTCCTATTTGCCACTACCCTTACAAGTGAACATAGATCTTTTTCTAAGTTAGAAATGATGAAGTATTTCTCACTGTTGCACACAAAAGATCACCCAGCAGACTTGTTTGTCCTGCATTGATGTTCTGTTGCACAGTGTAGGCATTTAAGCTCCATCCACTGCTAGCTTTTTATCCTTCTTCTCCCCTTATCTACTCTTTTGTAACCTTGGAAAGCAATTTGTAACACATGTGAATGTGCAGAAAATACTCAGTGCTGATTCCCATACAGTACAGCAGTTACTTATAGCTGTCCTTTAGTTTGAGTGAAGTCCTTCACTTTATGCTCAGATTAACCAATGTTCCAACTGAATTTGATGTTATCTCTCTTTTATTGATGTGAATTATTTATAGCAGAACTGTTGAATCATCAAAACGCGATTCCTGAGACTATTATTTATGCTAAGATATTAATCCCATGTTCCTATTAAGATTTATCCCTCTGTTCCTCATTCTGGAGTCCTGAATTAAATTTAATTATTCCATCTTTCTCTTTTGCAGTCTAAGTGCAGCTAGTTTTGCATAGTAGAAGTGTCAGACTGGGTGACCGTGTTGAGGTCAACTACAAAATCTGTCTTTCTGGCTTACCTGTAAGTGTAGATTTGAATTTATATCGCAACCAAAGGTAGCTCATGGTTAGTACGAGGGTTAAAGGTAAACCTTTTCTATACATGGTATATTTCTGCATGTGTGGACATCTGGATTCGTCCAGATAGACTGTTACATTCATTCTCTCCAAAGGCGACTTTTGGACTGTTGTTTTCTGTGTAAATAAATTTACCCTAAAGGGGAAAAGAAGGTTTTCTCCAGTTAAGGAAATGGGCAAAACCTGCCTGGCAGAGAAAATCCTTAGCCTGAGTAGTAGAAACTGTGTTTACGCACTCTGCTTCTTCCCTGATCAAACAGTCATTCAAGAGAAGTCAATCTCTGGCAAGTCAGCTTTCTTTGTGTAGTCGCTGTGGTGTGGCGTTTTCCATCCGAGTCCTGCAGAACGACCTTTGCTGATGGGCTCAGGTTCGTGGGCATGAAACTGCTCCCCAAAGGGTGAGAGAGCCCGAGTGATAACGCAGGTGTAGCCCAGCAGTTTTGCTGCTCACCAGGAAGCTTCTTCCTGAAGCGCCTGCTTGTGCCTCCATTTTTTTGTCTCCTGTCCTCCTTCTGCAGAATAAAGCTCCAGGAGATAAGGTGCAGCTGGCAGTTTTTTCTCTCCAGCATACAGTTCCATGGTTATTTTATAAGTAGCTTCTCGGAACAAGTGTTTCCTTTCTCCCTTCTGTTTTTCTCTTGCTCGGCACCAAGGAAGAATGTGCCGTTGGGTCTGGTGTGCAGAAATCCATGTGCAGCCTGGAGGTAGCATCCGCAGCCTACATTCTGTCAGCTGAGGGAGAGGGTGTTTGAAGATGTGCCTGGGGCAGAAACATGGGCTGAGCATGTTTCAGGAAACCCCAGCAGCCAGGAGGACCTCTGTTAGATGAATGAGTTTAAGCATTACGGGACCATTGCAAAAGCAGATGCCAAACTGGTTTTCTGTCTGGTAGCCTGGAGGATTTTGTAACTTCAGGGTGAAATGTGGCTGCTTTTATTTTCCTGCATTGTCTTCCCATAAGCAGAGGCCAGCAGGAGCGAGGACACAGGTCTATGGTTTCTCTCCCTCGCTTTGGCAAGGAAGAATAATGAAACACAAATGAAAAGTTACTAACATAAACAGATGAATCAGAAGTGTTTGAAGAGGTAAGGTATCTTCCCAGGCTCTGCAGTCTGGACCGCAGGGCTCGGCACCGTTGTGCTCTGTCCCCAGCCCAGAGTCCAGGCTGTGCCTCTGCTCTTCCCTTACGTCGGCACCATCCTCCTGCCTTTGCCCTGCTTCTTTGAAGCCAACGGGGCTCCTGTGCGGTCTGCAGGTTATAGCAGTGCATTTCATTTTGTGCAACTACAGCCATTCGCCGCAAGCATTCTTGCAGATGTTTTTAGGACCTTTTATAATAATTACTGGTTTTTTCCAGGCCTTTCTGCATCTTTGTATTTTAGTCAAAACCCCCGTCTCTCGTGCTGTTAGTAATGATGTTATGGCAGAGAGATCACCCCGGCTTTATTAGACGCAGATCTATACAGTGCTTCTGTCTTGAATAATTCAAGACAGGACCCAAACCAGGACTCTGGATAAAAGCCATCCATAAATGTAGGGCAACCCAGGTGTAAAAGTTTGCAGCCATGGTTCTAGTTCATCTTTGGCTTTTATCTGCATATCTGATAAAAAATAAAGGTGTTTTAAAATTCCCAATTTAAATGTAGAACAACTCTCTCAAGAATTCTTCCTTTGGAGTACACTTACTCACATACCAGGATTTGGAAAACCTTTTGTCTTTTGGTACCTACAGGTGCTCCTCAGGAAGCACACATCCAAAGCAGGAGTAGGGCTTTTTGTTTATATATGAATGCCATTTAACCGCTGATGTTTGATTGCCTTTTATTTGTTCTGAGAATAGAAGTTAACTAATCTTCTTCCAGGTTGGCAGGGTTAAACAGCTTCTGATACCATTTGATGGAATAAGAGTAGTGCCAGCCAATAAACTGCAGCCCATTTTAAATCTTTCCTAATGATTTAAAGAAGGAAGAATGTCACCCAGAAGAACCATTTCTGCATTTTAAAAGATTTTCTACACTATTTTCCCATGAATGATGTGCTAGATGCAAGCCCTTGATCTTCAAATCATTGTGGTCTTTTCAGTGATAAATGGCAGAGTTCTGCTATGCGTGTGTGTAAGCCCAAGTACTCAGGTGTGGTGTTAGGCATTGCTGGAGTGACAGATTCCCTGCACTTTCAGAAAACACTTGAGTGTTTGTTTAAATAATTATGCTGAATATGCAGGTAGTCATATCTATTCCTTTTGAAGACCTTGACCATTTGAAGCATGATGCAGCACTGATGTGACATCAGCATTACAATTGTCAGTGGGGCTTCCTTCATTTACAGTCGTGTGGTGGTTAGGTTTGAGTTTTCATTTGCCTTTTTATTTTGATTGAGATCCAGGATACAGCTTGTTTGCGTTGTAGTATGCAAATAAGAATAATATTTAAAACATATAGTACTTTACATATTCAAAACACTGTGGAAACATTTGCAGTCATTCTCACAACACCCTTGCGAAGGAGGTAAATATTGTAGTTATTACTTTAATGCAGTTTTGCATGGGAGATAACATATTGCATTACTGCCGATGCAAAACAAACATCAGACCTCCAAAACCGTGAGTGATCTGAAGGGACCTGACACTTTTAACATTGTTTATATTTGTATCTTAGTTTTAGAGCTTTCAGAGATGACTTTTTCAAGTTTTCTTGACAGTGAGGAATACTAAAAACCTCCTTGCTTTTAATGAGCGATGAAATGATGTCACATGTTTCCTAAGGCTAGAGCCCCTCAAAAAGCTAACAAAATTTCACAAGTCTTACAGGCAGAGGCTGTATTCTGCGCCCCTGAACTCGGCAGAGATATTGTCATTTGAATCTGGAAGGATTTGTATAACACCCATGTCTCCTGGGTAGAGTTGACAAAATTTCAGGGACTGGTCATGACAAAAACCAGGTTTCATGATTTGCCATAGACTAATAAAAGAATCCTATTTAAACAGTGTGTAGAGATTAAAATTTCTGGGAAAAATGAAAACAATAAGTGGTTATCATTCTACATGCCGCAGTGGTCTTTGCGTGCTTTTCGCTGGCGCTGGGCTGTCCGCCTGCTCGTCTGGTGTGTCGATCCAGTCGTCTGGGCGTATTGAGCGAGGAGGTTGCAACCACACCTCCGGTGGTTCTTTATTTTTTTGTAGCTGACAAACCTGTCAATGTAAACTTTCTTCAAGTAGAGAGGATGAGTTTTATTGGAATTAATGTGCTGACTGAGTGGGAATTAAATTTACAAATGTGTATTACGGTGTGATGTGGTGTTTGCGTCCCTATGAAAAGGCATCTGGTGGCTGGAGTTGGCGGCTCTTGAACTCTGCAACTTCTTCTCAGGTTGAGCTACTCTGCCAGGTTTCCTCATTTTTACTGAAGGAAGGATAACCACATTGTAGAAAATTACACTTGAGATTCCAAGCAAAAGATGGGGGCTTTGACAGTGTTACCCTTGCATTCATCTAACCGGATTTCCATTTCTACCAAGAAAGAATAAATGCAACAGTTGGTCCATTTAGGCACTGCTGTCGGGAAGTGAGTGACCACAGAAGGAAACCAGGTGTCCTGTAACCTGTGGTCCATAAGAACTCTTTATTAAAAAGAAAAAGAAAGATATTTATCCATGATGTTACTCCTGCATTTATAGGGATTTGAATGCATATATCTAGTCATCGGTACTAATGAGCTTATCAGAGTCTTTAAAATGTTTTCTAAATCAGCTAGACAGAGCTTACCCAGTCTGTCCTTGAGACAGCTTTTTTTTTTTTTTTTTTGAAATAGATTATTATATTTCTCTCTCTAAGGTATTTACGTGATCTCCAATACTGAGTACTGATCTTCAGTACACCTCTAGGAATATAGGTGGCACAGGGAGGAAATGACTGATGGGAAGAGTGGGGAATTGAGACTTGCTCTGGTATCTTGAATCCTAAGCAAGTATCCATCCTACTGCAGTTATTGCTGTCTCATAATATTCATGTGGCTATATTCAGAGGCAGATGGGCCTTCCCTCCTGTGCAACACTCTAGAAGTAATTTAAGCTTATGAAACAAAACAAGTGTTCCACAGTTATTAAGTGTTTATAATTTACTTTTCATAATTCCGCCCATCATAGGGAAGGATTTCAGCAGCTCTGCAGAACTGCAGCGATTTGAAGGGTACTGCACTCTTAATATCGGTTTTAGCAGACTTAATCTTTTGCTTCTCTAATACCTATCTGATTCTGTAAAAGCAAGGTGCCCATTTCTACAGATTTTGTTCATCACTAAGATAAGTAAATGAACAAATTGTCTTATACCACAAGGTCTTTCAGCTCCATCTACAGCAGAGAAGGTAATTATGCCTGTACCATTGATCGGAGGCTTCCTCCCATCGCTACAGTCTGTATAGCATCAGGATTTAGAATTTAAACTATATTTAAGTAACAGGTATTAGACAAAGGAAATCATGCAGTAACTGGATTGCCATTCTACTTTTAACTCGGCATGCTTGTTGAAAAAGGGCCAAACTTACCCATTTCCTGGTGTTTCCTTTATTGTGGGTAGAGGAGCAACGAATATCTGTGTATAGTTGGAGGTTTCTAGCACTTCACTGAATTCTCTGTTCCCTGTTGTCTCGTACAGACTGTCAACCATTTGTATTTCTGGGTTGGAACTAATCAGACCCATCTGGTCTTGCTGACAGTGCGAGCCAGGAGAATAGCTCTGTATCATGGTACAAGATCCTGGAACTTGGGACACGGAGAAATTTACTGCCCTGCCTAGTCCTGTTTTTTAATAACCTGAATAATGCCATAATGCAGCTCATTTTCTCCTTTGTTTTTTTAATCAAAGAAAGCAATTATCTGTCAGAACACAAATATACAAATGCTAAGCAATCCATAGATTAAAACATTTCCTTCTTGCTTAACCTGTAAGTAGTTCTTTGCATTTGTACTGGATGGAGAATTTTGTGCTGGAGTGAGTCTTTCAGCCACAGAATAAATTAGAAACCAGACAAAGAATAATAATTGTCTTTTCAGTGTTTCTTAATATCAGCTTGTAAATGAAGGTTGGAAGTATAAGAGCTCCTGTTGTCTAGCCTGTGTTGGAAAGAGCATCCAGGCAGCTCTTACGTTTCTAAAAGAATGCTAAATCAAAGGCAATGTGAGGTGCTAATGCTGCATATTGTATGAAGTGTGCGTACCTGTGAGTATTTGAATTATGTGTTCATTGTACGTTAGGGAGAGAATTCAAGGCAAATCAAAGTTTGTACTGATTTTGGGACCAGGGGAGGGGGTGGGGAGGATTATCTGAATAATTCTATTACTCACCTTTCTGTTGGAAAATTAAAGTGGATAGTGCAAAGAGCACCACTGAGAGAGATAAATGAGCTGCTTCATTTCAGAATGAACTCTCGTCTCAGAAAACTGTTGATAATATGTGCCTAAATTCCTTATGTACTTAGTAGAGTTATCTACATAAAATACCCTTTAAATTCAAGAATGACTTCCATCAGCCCTGTAATGATATCAGAGGATGATTGTGCTCCCATTTTATTTCAGTGGGTGTACACAAATACTCGTATTGTATAAGATTATTAAATCGCAAAGGGCATGTTTTGTGATTATTTAGGATGGATTCCATTTCAGTGGCTCCAAACCTTGCAACCTTGTTCAGAGCAGTAAAATAAAGCTATAAGATGAAGATCGACATTGTTGTCCTTTGAGTGAACAGACTGAACAAGAAGGGAATTTGTAATTGAACTACCAGCACCTTTGCCAATGTAGTATCAAGGGTACATAATTTGATATAGCCAGTTACATACCTTCTCACAAATTGTGAGGCAGAAATGCTGTGCTGGAGGTGTGCTGGAGGACTTAGGGACTGTACACAAAAATATGGGAGCCGGATCACAGCTTTGTGGGATCCAGAGGTGTATTTGTGTCCCTACTCCATCATGGCCCTGCCAGGCAGTTCAGAAGTAGTTTTAGTACCAGTGGATTTAGTTTGGCAACATTAGCACTATTTACTGATAAGCTTGAAAAAAGCGAAAGTTAAAAAGTCCAAAATCTCAGTCGCCAATAGACAGAAAAGCTAACCTGACTGCAAAGGGGAAGGAAAGGCAGAGGAAGCAGGGAGGGAAACTAAGCAGAAACTGCAAGGTATCGTGCCGCACAGTAAAATTTGGAGGCAGGAAGTGTAAATGGGGGAGAGCATAGTTTGCTAATCTGGCACGGAAATAAGAAACCAGTCACAGCTACAAAACTACTTTACAAGGAATTTCTCAGCCTTTCTGCTCCTACCCCAAAATCTGTTAGGGAATGTGAAGAATATTTGTTCATGCTGTAGGAAGGGGTGAAGAGAAGGTGTTATATGGGTGAACAGCAGCACGGGTGGAAACGGGGCGCTGAAGGAAGAACTAAGGTTTTTGCAAAAGCTTTTTGGCAAGAATGCACCTCTGAAGATTTTCCATGGATGTGAATATCCCATTTCCCTCATCCTAGAGAGGAAAAGGTACTGGAGATAAAACCTCAAACTACTTTTGAGCATCTTGTAGGGTTTTCACTGTGTTTTTTGAGTCCTGTCTCAAATGAGCTCCTACTCGAGTCAATAGAAATTTACTTTAGTCCTAACGCTATAAAAAACAAGTGAGCACTTTAAGATTTGCCCCATTGATTTTGCCAAGTTTTGGTTGAGTGAGAACTTAATAAAGATTTTGGATTGTGAAGATAAAGAACTGACTTTTGACATCCTGATTCAATTTCTAGCCAGTCATTTTACGGATTAACTCCCATTGAGTTCAGCAGGAGCGTGTCAGTGCAAGGGCTGAGTCAGGATCCAGCCCTCGGTACACTGCCAAGACTTGATGTCTGCTTCCTTTAATCTGCCCATCGAGCGAGGATTTCAAAACTTTGGGGAAGAAACAACCATGGTTTCTGTGATGAGTTCGATCATGGGGCAGGGATCATGCTGGCTCCAGGCCACAGAAGGTTAAAAGGAGCCAAGGCAGAGCGAGGAATGGAGAGGACATTTGGTTCCTAAAGGAGAAAGGGGATTTTATGGGCCACGGGACAACCCATGTGTATCAGCAGAGGAGAGCAGCGAAGTAGTTGCTGCGGTTGCAGGCATGATGGTTAGCCGGTGTTGGATTAAATCCCAATGTGTAGAAGGAAAAGGGCTTTGTGGAGGTTGTTCCTGTGTAGGCGGTGAGCAAAAGGTACCAGGAAGGTCAGTTGAGTGCCTTGCCATGGTGAGGAGCGTTCATCACGCTGATGTGCACCACCAGCTGCAAAAATAGGTCCACATTTGGAGACCAGTGGGCTGAGAACATTCCATTTCTCAATAACACAAGCTAAGCATTGCAACCTCAAAGGGATTCAGGAGCCCAGTGGTTTTTTATGTATTATTGGAGGCTACCTGTCTGAGTGGGGCTCCTGCGGTGGGGGCATCGGTATCTGTGAATTGCATGTGGGGCAGCTGGCTACTGTGGCTCTCCTGCTTCAGAGATGTCATCTCTGTGCCGGGCAGAGGTGCTTACTCCCTCCAAGCAATGCATCACTTTCCACACCCCTGTATTGCACAATACAGACATGTCAGAAGTCCCAGTCAGGCTCCTTCCAAAGGAGAGGAGCAGCGAGGAAGCAGCCCCTCATGCTGCAAATATCCCTTCTTCTTTCAAAGGCAGAAATCAGACTGTTTTCGTATGGCTTTCCGAGTTGCTGTCATCATTATTCTTCCTTTTCTATTATTTTCTTTCATGTCTTTTTTAAATCACTTATGTCTATCCATTTGAACACATTCTTGATGCATCTGGGAAGTTTTCTGGAAGATGCCTATCTGAGTTTGGTGGGATATTATGTGGCATTTGTACAAGTTCTCATATATAGAAGATACATTTGGGAAGAGTGGAAGATCTCTAATTTTGAGGGATGGTGCTTTTCTTCAAAAGCAAGACTGCCTGGCTTATGGTAGAGACTAATCAACCAGCAAGATTTTGTTTAGAAACACTGATTTTATTTTTTGAGTTACATAAGCACGACATAGTCTCTTAAACATTTTAAATCAATTTTCTTTGCGCTCTTAGAATTCAAAAACCGCAAAATGGATTTCTTTCAAGTTTCTTGTATACCAAGGTTCAGCCCAGAGGGATTTTTTTGTGGCTTAGAATAGGGTTTTGTAATGAAAAGCCTGACAGATCCTTTACTATACTGTCACTAGGTACAGTACTCTTAATATAGTATCTTGAACAGAATAGAGGGAGCATTTTAACAGTATTAGTTGAAATCTCTGTTAGTTTGGTTTGACCCAATGTTAAGAGAATATACCTTCTTTTGTTTCTATGGTTCAGTCAAGTGAGACCATAAGTAGCAAAACTGTGATATAAGGAGCCTTGGCCTTTCAGATGGTTAAATATTTCAGTACTCTATTCCTTACAAAAGTTGATTCCTTTTGAAAACACAGCTCCTCTGTCAGCTTTGCAAAATAACAAAAGTGCTGAATTTTTTTGTGTAACATAGCCCTTCTTCTCAATGTCTTCCTTAAAAAAGGAGAGGGGGGCATGGCTTTTCCTTCCATCTGTTTTAAATCCTGGCAGTCATTTACTCCCCGGCACTCAGCACACGTGGCCCTGGAGCATGGCCATTCAAAACCAGGGTAGAAAGAGCACGTTGTACACCTTGCTAACACGAGACTTGGGCTGACACAGCAGCATGGAGTCCTGCTTCCATAGGAGGTGTTCCCGTCCTGCAAAACTCCGCCGTTTGTTTGCTCAACTTTTGCTTTGACTTGTTTTCACCTGCACACATGTGTGATTGCTGCTTCGTTGTACTTGTTGGATTACTGAAGGATTTAAAATTGTTCACTGTTAGAAAGTTTGTTTATATATATATGCATTATATGCATTGGCACACACACGTATCTCTATATAAATATTATATATGTGTGTATTGATGTACCTTTGTATTATGTGTCTTGTACTGGCCATTGGCAAAGATAAGATGTAATTCATAGCAGGCCCTTCGATCTGATCCAGTTTATTAAATCTTACGGTACATAAAGCTTGATAAGATTTGTGAGAGCCCTGATTACTTAGGTAAGAAAGATGGCCAGAGTTGGATTAGTAGAGACTATAAACCTTCATTCGTTGGAGCAAGCTCTAATTAAGGGAGTAATGAGCAACATCCTTGTTCTGATCATATTTCGTAGCTGACTGCTGAGAGGTTGTTAGAAGGGCTCTGCAGTGCGGGGATGGACTGCAACTGGGGAGGAGGTTCTAGACCATTGGCCTCATCTCAAATGGCAATTTCTATCTTACAGTTCACATGATACACTCAAATCTAAACTGCATTAATATTACTATAGAATAACTCGATACAGAGTTTTTTCAGCTTTACCAAAACCAGAATCTAGTCCACAGTCTGTGGAACAGGAGCATGGGTGCAAAATACTGTACACCATATCCTTTGTGTCACAGGTATGTTACAGCTATTGGGCACCAAAGTGATTAAATGTGCACTGAATTGATCTTTAGATTTTTATGGGTGCTGTAAAAAGCAGAGCCCTTTTTCCATGTTTCTGCTAGGTTAGTTGTATACCATGGATGTCTGATCCCTGTTGCACATCCACATTGACTTTGAAAGTGGAAGCTATAATATTATGTAACCTTGTCTTGAAGGCAAATATTAGCTAATTTAATCAGATATAATCTACCCCCAAATGTCTACACTACTCACCACTGAAGCAGTGCTTTTAAAAGCTTCCTTAAAATAAACACCAATTTTACGTTGTATGTTTAGCTTACAGTGAAATAACTAGTATTTAACTTAAAACATTGGTTTCCCTGTGCCATGCACTGCTGATTTACTGAAGCTGGACAAAGTAATTCCCATCAGCATTGATTGAGAATGTCCAGGTTTTGCCTTTCAATTAATTGTGAAACAATCTGTTGTCAGCATTCCCAACAGATAGTGAGACTTTGCCATTCCGAGTTAATGTGGATGAATGTGGATGTACTGAGGCACTGGGAAGAAAGGCTGTAATGAAATTCAGACTGAACTGAACTGGAGAAAAAGGGCAGAGAGGAGAAGAAAAGAATGAGCACATTGAGATCCTGGACAAATATACAGGGGCTGATGAATCGTTCAATTCAAGCAGGCAGCATGGCTGCTGAGCTCGGGGGTCTTGGCATGAGGAGCGAATAACAGAACATCTCTCAGTGAGCAAAGTCCATCTGGGCCCCGTAAATGAGCTGGGCTGGGGCGGACAGGAGTGGTGGAAGTGGAAAACCGAGAGCTGCTTTCCTGAGCTGTCACCAAGATACTGGTGTGTTCACACGTTCATCAGCTTCCAGGTGCTCATCTGCGATAAGGACATAGTAGCAGCAGCAAAAACTTTCAAACCAGATAATGTTCACGTAGCTCCATTATCATAATATCTTCTTCATTAATGTTTATTTCTAACTACTCCTCCCTCCAAGTGCATCGAGGAATGTTACATGAATGCAGATCAGTGAAAAGATCCATTGATGTTGATTGCTGATGTGCTTAAATGTGCAAGACCCAGTAAGCTGCTGTGTTTCACATGGGCGTGCTTGTTCCTACAGTATGCATGCATATATGTTCCTCCCTGCCTGTAGGTACGCAGACGTGTGGACACGTTTAGCGTTCATCCAGCTGTGTAAAAGGATTCAGTTCCCCAAGGATGCAGGCAGGTGCCTGGTGGGATTTGCAAAATGCCAAAACCAGGTGGCTCCCTAACACCCGGTGAAATGAGTTTGATCAGGTACATAATTCACTCATTACAAGGTGCTGGGCTGAATCTTTTGGCCAGCAAAATGCTCTTTGAAAATCTGACCCCAAACACTCATCTAAAATATGACTTAATTGCACATAGGAAATTTTGAAGATTTAGCTTGTGCTGTGTGCACTGCATGACACAGATATTGCATGAGTGTGCGTTTTGATGATATTTTTCCCTCAGTAACTTTAGAAGTAATTTTCCTTCTGTATTTTTAATGCCACAGGGTTTGTGCCTGCTGAGAAATTAGCAGAAAGCCATGCAGTCCATCCATCATTGTTGGTGTTTTTCTTGTGTTTTTTTTCTCCTCACATTGTATATTGAAACCCATAATTAAGACTAATCTTTTAAATGCCTTTGTAGAAGAGGAACACAGCAGGCATGGAATGGACTTTTTATTAAAATTAACAAAAGAAATGAAATTTGTACATAACATATAATTGCTGAGCATAGACTTAATAATTAAAATTAATTCTGTAAGCCTGTGCTTATGGATATTGAGTAAATAAAATTGCTATTTGCTGGTAGATCAATATTTCTGTTCACAACAAAAATTTATAATTTAGGATAAACAGTTCTTCCACTTATAGGCTATGAAATTCAGTGGAATATGTCCAGCATGTTAACAACAACAGAGACAATTAAGAATCACCAGCAGTTGTTGAGAACTGTATATTTACAGTTATACCTGGGCGGAAGAAATTCTCAAGTAGAGGATACTAATCAAATACTAAGGTGTATTAGCAGTGTTAGTGTTTATAGTGGCAACCTTTTGGGACTTAGATACACCCTTTTTTTCAGCATGGGCTTATCTGCTGTCCTGGATCTGACTAGTGACCTGTGCTGAATGAATCAGAGCACATGCCAGTGCATTTTATAACCGTGAAAATGATGCTTTTTACAGTTATCAAGGGAATGATGCTATAAATAAGCATTGAATTGGGGGGTTTTAGCCTCTACAATCTAACATTTAACAGTCCAGTTTTTCAGAACCCATAAAACTGCTTTGGGTTCTTATTGATATTGATCATTGCAGATTGTGTTTTAATATTCTGGAAGAATTAAAAAATATTTTTATCCCTCTTTTGTCTGTAGCTTTACTTAAAAATCAACTTCAGATTTTAATCTCTTTAAGAAGACATGAATGTTCAAAAGAGGGATTGGGTGATTTCTCTCTTGGGTGGTACAAGTTGATTATCTTGCTGATTGCCATTTCTCCTTGTTAAATGCTTTTAGTGACTACCTAGGAGCTGGAATGTCCCAGATGTAGCTTCTTAGCAGATGATGAATGCCTTTTATAACATGCCCTTCGTAGGGGCTTAGACAGTCTGGAAGGATTCACAATAATACCTCAAGATTACTCAGAGCACACATACACGACAGCAGACCAGCTTATGTTTATTCATCTTTCACAAAGCATGTGTAGCCAAGGAGAGCAAGGTTGCTTTATGATTCATTGGGGTCATTTAACATCAAACATGTCCGAGACCTTTGAGTGTATAATGTTAAGACTGTGCTGCGACTGTGTGCAAAGATCCCATTTTTACCTGGCACAGTCTGCTGTCATGTGTCATTTTTCCCTTTTTTTCCCCTTCACTGTCTCTCTTTTTTTCTTCTTTTTTTTTCTTCCCCTCTGAATTCTCCAAGATTATACAAGTTTACAATGAGCTTTATTTTTTAATGGAAAAGCTGATGCTGACAGAGGGGCAACTTGATGAGGAACGATTGTTCTAGGCAATCACAGAATGGTTTGGGTTGGAAGGGACCTCAAAGATCCCCTGGTTCCAACCCCCCTGCCCTGGGCAGGGACACCTTCCACCAGACCAGGCTGCTCCAAGCCCCATCCAGCCTGGCCTGGAACACTGCCAGGGATGGGGCAGCCACAGCCTCTCTGGGCAACCTGGGCCAGGGTCTCGCCATCCTCGCAGTGAAGAATTTCTTCCTTACAGCTGATCTAAATCTGCCCTCTTTCAGTTTAAAACTGTTGCCCCTCGTCCTATCGCTACACTCCCTGATAAAGATTCCCTCCCCACCTTTCCCATAGGCCCCTTTAGGGACTGGCAGGCTGCTAGAAGGTCTCCCCAGAGCCTTTTTAATGTATCCTTGTTTTAAAGTGACTTGGAAAGCAATTTGTGGAAGTTTTATTTATAACCTATTTTTAATCCTTAACAGTATAAGAAGAAAGACCTAAGGGGTTTTCATGTTCTGTCTCTTTTTCTACCCTTCTAGAAATTCAAGCTTCACTCCTGGGCGGGGGGGGAACACAACTGCAGTAGTTTCTGTCTATAAGAGACTAGACAAACTCTAATGGTGAGCATGCTTTATTAGCATACCTTTTAATTTTGTGTGCCACAGCATGTTATTTTTAGTTGTTCATAGTTTTAGCTTCATGAAGGCTTTTAATGTAACTGTTCCTGAAAGAACTCTACAAATTACATATGGGAAGCCTTGCAAGCAGCTGCTTCCTGCAAATGTATTGGAGGAGCTTTCTTCTTCAGATGTCTTGCTTTGCTTTATTTCCCCATTGATAGGTCTTGCTGGGCCTGACTGGAGGGTTGGAGGTGAAGGAGGTGACTTTTTAAGACCAATCTTCTAACAGTGAAGCAGCAGAGTGTACCGTCTCTGGCTGTCCTGGTTGTCAGAAGCAGATCAGACAGCGGTTTAGCTGACTTCACCCAAGATGGACCAGGCAGTGCCTGAGCTGGTAGATTCCAAGAGGTATGGAAATTTGATCAGGGAATGAAAAAGCACTGGTGAACTCAGGCAAGGTTCCGCATTTGAGTTTTGTTCTGGCTTTCTAACACATTGAGGAGCGACACCTCTTAGTGTCTGCTTTTCTTTCCCACTTCTTTCTTGGGAGTCCTTTATGCTTGCAAACCTATCTGAGGATGTGGTGGTTTATATTCCAAATTCCTAAACCCGCTAAGTAAATATGAATGAGAAGTGACCAATTTTAAATGTAATAAACATGCTAGAGATAGAAGGGTGACAGTAACATTGGGAATGTTGACACTGCGGTGACTGGAAAAACATGTACTCTCAATTCTGCCTCTGCAACAGAAGTGACATGAGTCCTGGGTCTCTCTGGGGAAAAGGAGTTGCTCCACCCAGATATTCAGTGTTTATCAGATCAATATTCATATAAACAAAACTGAAGGGTTCCAGTCAGTCATTCAGTTCTCAGACTTTAATGTTGTTGTTACTGCTCCAGTGTTTGTCAGTTGTTCAGGCATGAAAAATCATCAGTTTCTACTGTGGAAAAAAAAAAACCCACACTGTCCCAAATACTTCACTGTCTTTATAAGTCATAAAGGAACACATAATGAACTTAAACAGAGAATTATGAATCCAAAGTTTTATACTGATAGATCACATTTAGAACCAATTTTTAGCTCCATATTCTTTTCAAAATACTGTTTTAAAAAATTAAAGGATACATTTTTGGAAGCTTAAATAACCTATGTAGAGAAATTTGTATTCTTGTCTAGGTTTTTCAGCTAAAACCAGTTCTAACTATTATCTGCTGGTGGCACCATTACACCAGAAGAATGTAATATCCAAGTCTTAAAACAAAAACTGCCACAGATTACACCTTTCAATCTGTTTTAATGGAAAAAAATTGTATTTTTTTAATTTCTTCATAGTTTTATGTCAGTTAAACTATTTAGCTTGTTTGTCTTTCTCAACAACAGATGTTATTAAAGCAGATTTTTGCAGCAGAGTTTGGACTGAGCATGCCAACATGGCTCAAACAGTTAATAAAGAAAGGAAGAACAAACACTTGTGGAGCTGAGTATAGATACTGAGATTTTTACATGCAATGCATGTGATATTGCTGAAATCTGGTAAGAGCTAATGCCTTGACATTCTGGCTCTCCTGTCAGGACAGGACTCACTCTTTTAGATCCAGCAGAGTTTCAGGGTTGACCAAAGTCTACAGTAGTGAGCTTCAGAGAGGACCAGGTCAGACAAAGAACTGCAGAACTCTATCAAAAAAGGGTCCACATCCAAGGCAGCTGGAAAGACGGACACTAGCAGCTGGCAAGGCTTTGACTACATGTTAAAATTGCTCACCTTAGAGCTTCAAGAGCTGTTAACTCTGAAAGCACCACTCACTTCCATCCCTGATGTTCTGAGCTGCTCAATGCACCCTTTAGCCAGCAGCAGAGCCTGGACCCTGTCCTCACTAACAAAGCCTCCTGTGAATACAGCATTTTGACGCCGTGAGGCCTTTGTAGGTGACTTTTAAAGAAATAAGCTTAATAAGGAACCCAACGGTGATGTAACAGGGAAGGAAATTGTCTGGCAGTGTCACCTAAAGCGGGTGACCCTTTATGCAATCATACCCTGGTTTTTTCCTGCATCAGAAGTATTTCTACATTGAGTTTTGTTTCCTTTTTTTTTTTCTTTCAGGAATCTTGGCTAAATAAATAAAAAAACAATTTGGAACTTGGTTCATCTTTTCTGTGCTGATGATTATTCTCTGACACTTGGCTTTTCTAATTGTAAGTGGGTAGGAGAAAGGCCCTTAATCTTATATCTCCTCTAAATTTTGACAAGGGTTTGGTTTGTGGTATGATCTATTGATAAAAAGCTTCCTGACAGCTCTTTGTTTGCTACAGAATGACTGAACACAGGTACATTAACTTTCGTCTGTGGGGTAACCGCAACCTTTTGTTTTGTTGGCAGCTAAAATAGAGCTGATTCTGTTTTCCTCACAAGCTTATACTTGTGTGAAGAATCTGTGGATTAAAAACAAGACCTAATTTTTTAAACATCAGTGGTGTTTGTAGATGCAGAGAGGTGCAGGGGGTTTTGTTATGTTTTTCATATAATGAACACTGTACATTCACAATCTTTGAATTACAGCATATATCCATTCTATACATGGTAGTTGCATATATGTATATTTAATGCCTGTACCAAATCTTTCTGCTACCTTAAGTTTAATTTTTAAAGACAATATTGATTGCTGCAGTTGTCCTGTTGTTAGTGTGGGTTTAAATCATCTTCTGGCTCAGGAAGTGCCAGCAGTGCTGACTGTAGCACAGGGGGTATTCCACATAGTCTCACATTGCGTTTACCTTGCTTGTATTACTCCTCTCTACAGATTTGCTGTTGGCCACTGCTGGAAGCAGGTTAGTGTGTTTGGTGGGCTCCTCCTCCAGCTGACGTATCGCAGCAGTTGGTAGTTTAATTATTTTCCACGCACTTATTCACAGAAATAGATTACAGAAAGTGTTTTGGATGTACATTTCGTATGTGTTAAGTAGTTGCTAGGTTTCCTGAACCTGAATCTGCATTTCCTTTGTTTCTACATTCCCTTTCCGACTCAGACAAAAATTTTGAGGTGTGAAAATGTCTGACTTTTTATTTTCTGTTTTATTTATTTCATTGAGCTTTTTCTAACCCTTCATGTAATTTCCTAGACTTTTATTATTGATATATATTGATACGTAACTGTGTGAGCCAATTGTATACCAGAGTACACGATGCAGTTTGGCTTCTCCCATGGCTAGGAGAGGCAATCGCTTCCAACACACAGAGTGGTAAGTATTTCTCCATGCAGGTTTCTTCTAACTTTAGTTTTTAGCATAATGCTATGAAGATTGAAAACTTTTAGTAGTTATGTAAATTAATCTTCCTTCTCCCTGGAAGACACAAATACTTCTAATTAAATTTGTAATGGATTCTATTAATCCTGTTTCTTACAAAGGAAGAATTACTGTAGTCTTCTTCCTTTACTCGAAAATGGGAGAATTGCATAACATTTCACTCCATTGTGAATGTCCTTATCCATGGCATATGATCCTGTATGTTAGGATTAAACAAGAGAGAAAATGATGCAGTTTATAAATCCTCTTATAAACCCCAGTAATTTTCTTTTTCTCCCAATTTAGAAAACACAGATTCATCCCGTATTGCTCTCTCCTTCTCATGGTTAATGTTGCTTTATATCTGGGTTAGAAGTAATTTGTGCAAGACACATTGCTTATAGGACAGCACCTAAAAATATTTCAAAAGGTCATTGCACATCAGACAGAAGGCAGCACTTGTTCCAGCCACTCGCACTGAGAATACAGGTCTGTGTTAATATTAATTGTGCATATTTTAAACAGTGCGTGTTTTAAAAATACACTGTGCAAACATGCCGCAACAAGCATTTTGTAAGCCTTCAGACTGGATAATGGAGGTCAGATCTTCACTGATGATTTTAGGCATAAATGTTTGCTGTTCTTATTAACTTCAAGGTTTGTGAATTAGAGCTATATTTCTGCATATGCTTCCAGGAAAGTGGGGAATATTTCCACACTCACTATTTCCAAAAATACAAGTAAAATAAAAATAGTAACAAAGACATATAAAGTACCAAGAAGATTCAGAGCTAATCATTTATTTGCACAAGCATTCACTGTGATTGTGCTTATAATAGTAACTATGTACACAGAACATGGGAAAAAATCTGCTGGGAGATCAAGGCCAGATTCCCTACGTGCTCAAAAGAAGTTGAGCTGCCCTGAGAAGGTAGACTTACAGCCTCTGCAGCTTCCTTCTCCTCTCTGCCTGCCCTGATAGCTACTGGCCCAAGGATGCATCTGCCAAGAGGCTCAGTGCTCACGGTGCATGTTGCTGCAGCTGCTTTCCTGGCCACCCTCGCTCCCTCGGATGTTGCAAATGGCTCGCAAAAGGCAGAAGCGGCAGACTGCCCCGTGGGCTAATGTTAGGATCCCGCTGGGTTGAACCCAGGGGTTATCTTCTTTCTTACAGGGGTGCTACAACTAGGAAAGGGTGAAGTGAAATTGAAAAGTAGCTCCCAAAATGTAATGCACACATACATTCATCTTTTCTGACATCCCTTCTTGTGAGCCCAGGCAAAACCACAAGACATGATTCTCTCTTCAGGTGGACGTTAAAGAAGAATGATGGTTTTACTAAAAAAACCCCGATTCTGAGATTTTTATATGTCTCCAGAGAAAAGGCTGCAATATTTGAAAGGCTGTATCAATGTTAAACAAAGAAACCCTAACACCTGGACACCATTCCTGTCAAGGCCATCTCACTCTAGCATGCTTGGTTTCTTTTGTAATTTATCCTTAATAAGAAAATGTTGAAAAGGTCTGATTCTGGCTTTGCATCAAAGGCAGTGAAGTACATGTACATTGTTGTTTATAATGCGACAGAGTCCTGCATGGCAATTTACAAACCAAATTTCTGTTGCTATTTGGTATGGCTTTTTTTGAAATCTGGTGCTTACATGTGTTTACAATGGTAATTATTCACACAGGTTTTGAAGAAAAAAGAATGCTGAAAGAGTGAAGTGTGGTGGAAGCAACAGCACTGCAAGGCTGGAAGGTGATGCTGCATAGGTAAAGTCATTTCAGAAATTCTTTAAATGTTAAGTTTATGAAGATAAATGTTAATTCTCAATTGGAAGAAAGATTGAGGTAGAAAGGATGGGGTTGTTGCCAAGAAAATGGTTTGAAAGGAAGTAATGTGCACATGTTGACATTTCCTGCTTTTACATATTTTTTTTTTTAAAATAACTTATGAAATAACCTTGAGTGGAATAATTGTGTTTATTACTGTGGTATGAAGACAAGCGTTTCCAGCATCTCAGAAGGGCAGTCTTGCGCTGTGCCTCTCTTCTGTTGTATTCGATCACCCCACTTCATCTCTGCCCAACACATGCTTTTATTTTGTTTTTGAGAAAGCAAGATGCCATGACCTGAACAAAAATTGAGCCGCATCTTTTACTTGCCATGTGTGCAGCCTTTTCTGCCTAAAGAGGTTAAATGTGAGTAGGACTTCGGCCACCTTCCCATGGCTGCCCACTTGAGGCGGAAAGTCATTGGCCCTGCCTGGCCAGGGCACAGGTTTCATCTCTCTCTTCCTCGGAGCATAATTACAATTAATCAGCTCATTCCCGCTCTCCCTACCTGAGAATCAGATTCGTGAAGCAGGTTTGGGAGGGGAGGATGTTGGTAGGTCGAAGGCCAAGGAATATCTTCCTCCCTGGTCCCTCCTGGTATCCATCCATGCAGTCCCTGCCCCATGCAGTGGATGTCTTCCACCTCTCTGCTCCCGAGAGATCCCCTAGATTTTCCCTGCAAGAATCCCAGTTTCCTCCCTGAGCATCTGTCCCCAAGCATCCTGTAGCTGTGCAAATAATGTTCTGCTGTCTTTTTTTCAAGTAACATTTGAACATATGTTTTATAGGGAGATGCTGATGGACAGCAACATCTGCTGCTCCCAGCCAGCTCATACGCTCTTGTTTGGACTGCAATTACTTCATCGGCTGCGATCTGTGTCCTGTGTTTGCCCACTATCTGTTTGTGTCAGGTCTTCGTCTTCTACAAACTACCCATTATGTAGCGATAATAATTAAATCTTCCCTCCACCAGGCAGGTCTGAGCAGTGCAAGAAGGGCCCTGCTTGTCCGTGCAGCTGCCAAAGAAGATGCAGCTTGTAATGATGCCTTAATCACCTGCCTGCTAGACAACGGCGGGACCACCTATTTGTTTCAAACAAGCCATTTTAGCAGCTGTCAGATGCTAATGGCTTTCAGCTGCTGACAACCTGTGCCCTATGCAAACCAGGGGACAGATCATGGAAATGTGCATAAATATTCATGTGGACTAACAAAACCAGAAGTGTAAGTATGGTTATCAGAGCTCTTGCATGAATGTATTGTAACTGGCCCTGTTGTGTTGGGTTTTGTGTGATGAATGCAGGGTGAATGTTTTGAAGTAATGTTATCGGTTTTACCTTTGTGAGAAAAAAATCCACTGAAGGTAGTGGGGCTGCAGTGGCGCATGAGTGAAAGCAGGTTTTGTGCCCCTGCATGATGTAGGCGGTTCTAGATCGGCACTGCTGTCTGTCGTGGGTGATGCACTGAAACTTGTTATTAAGAGAAAGGAGTTGCTGTATTTAATAATTCTGTTTGCCTTTCTTTTCTGCAGCTATGTATGAAGAATTGAAAGTTTCTCACCAGATCTGTGCTAGATACTTAAAGAACAAAAGAACCCAGTGACCGAGTTCAGTGTTTTAGTTTTTAAATTAATTAACTAATTTCAAGAACAGGAAAGTATCTCACTCACTCAAGACTTGATAATTTCCCACTGTTCTAGCACCCTGAGCCTCAAAGCTTTGACACCAAAATAGAAATGTTGCAAGTCAATTAAATCCTGGTTTACAAATTAATTTTCTCTATGTGTCTGAATGCAATTATTTTAAAAACGTTTTGTTTGTAATGTGCTTTTACTTTCTTTGGCAGACTCTGGCTAGCCGTGCTGAGAAGGGATGTTAGATTAAAGTACACAATGGGGATGATAAAGATTCTGTAACAGAGTCAATGGAAAAGTATGATGGTCCTCTTGAAAGTCTTCCTTGGTAGGTACCTATAAAGTACATAAGGAGCCAGTGATGCACATTTGCTAGTGTTTCTCTACCGTATCAATAACTTGCAGTAACATTCAAAATCTGTAAAGTGTTTTTAATCAGTCTTCTGTAAAAGTAATCGATTTTTTGGGAGACTAGTAAAGCTGTCTTTATATATTCCTTACATCTTTTACCTCTACTGCCTGAAGTTTACCATTAAAATTCACTAAAAAGTTGCTGTCTTTAGGACGGCATAAAAAGGTGCAAAGCTCAACATGGATTAAAGGATCAATCCTGCAAACTGTTGGAACCCAACCAATTTTACTTTTGAGAGCTTCAGTGAGAAAAATTCACACTGTGGTTTGACTGTGCTGTGATTCTCATTTGCACTGACTCTGCTAGAAACGGGTAGGATTCAGTCTTGAGTGGGACTGACCAGATGAGAAATGTTTCTTGGGTATGTGCGAACAAGACAGACTCTATGAAGGCATCCAGTTGATTAGCTTCATCTAAATCTGAAAATAATTATAAATTGTTGCTGGTACCTTAATTGCCTTGCATAATTATCCATATAGCCTGTGTATGTATATTTTTGTGGTGAAGAGCTGTTGTGAAAATGAAGTTAATTCAGTGTTTCAGACAAAGAAGGATATTTTAGTTAGAAATTGTTGTCATAATAGTTACACAAAAGGATTAAAATATCCTGTAACTTGGTATGAATAAAATATTATAAGATATGGGTGTTGTTCATGAGCCATCAAAGAGTTTTCCACTGCCACTGTGTTTTATTAAAATGAAGAAGAGAAAAGAATAAAAACAGAGCCATGTGCTAATCCTTTCCTTTGTTGCTTAAGGGAAATTTCAGTATAAAGTAGCAATTTCCATATCATTTGAATAGCAGTTGCAACCCATTGGTGTTTAAAGTAAAATGTGCAACTACTATAATCAGCAAAGCAGATGCAAATGTCTCGTCCGTCTTTGAATCTAGTTCCCTACTTGCTGTCTCAATTTGATTTAGAGTGGAAAACTCGATCAGGTAATTAAAACCAGAAGCTATTCTTTCATTTCTTTCATAGTCATAGTTTGTTCAAAGGCAAGTTGGAGTGAGCTTGGCTAGATGCAGCAGCAGTGTGAGTGAGGGTCCCTGCAGCATCGTGGCCAGCCCTCGTCCCGGGCTGCAGAAGATGCCACAGCTTGCCCTGCTTTGGAGGTGGGAGAGGGACACGTCTCCCCGCCACCCTGGTCGCTAACCCTTCTCCTGCCCCCGGGGACAGGAATGGCCTTCTGCTTTGGTTTATGCCCGGTGGCATCCCAGTGCAAGTCTCTGCACATTTTTGTAAGTAAGCGATAACAAAAATAAATGACATTTATCATTTAGATCCCAGACCAGTGGTTTTGTTTGTGCAGGGTACAGTGTAGCAGGTTAGATAAAATCCCGCTGAACTCCCTGAGCTCTGCCACCCCATGCTTTGGGTGGCTGGAACCATTCCTCGGAGGGCTTGTTAACTCTGAAAAAAACCCCGTAATGGTATGCAGAAAGAGTTTACTTTATCCTTCACAATTCCAAATTAAACAATGAACACATGTTGATGGTGCTTTTCTCTGCTTGGTGTATCTGAGCTGCTGGCGTAACTAGAGCCAGCTCGGGATTTCCATCAGAATGATTTCTGAGTGAAACTGCCCTTCTTGGAAAAGGGAAAACTCAGGAGAAGCCTTAGGTTTTGATCAAATTAACATTAAACTTCTGTTAGATAAATGAAATTGATGACAGCTCGGCTATCCACCTGGGTAAAAGGATCTTATCAATTTCTGCAAGGTGTCTGCTGGTAAAACCCGCTTGTGTCTGTGTCTGGGGAGCTGCGCTTGTCCTGGGCAAGGGAGGGAAGTGGGGGGGGCACAGCCCCCACCTTCCCTTCAGCTCCTGCTGCCATGATGCCAGGGAGAACAGGCTGCAGAGGGGGAGGCCTCCCCATCTTCTCTGAAGTGCCTTCGAATTTTTTTTCCTAGATGGAGAAAGGACATGAAATGGATGAGGCCTCCCACACAGGTTGCTGATGGGATGAGAAATTCTGCTTTGCTTTTTCTAAAACACTTTCCTGGAAAAAAAGCTGTATTTTTTTTAAATTAGTATTTCTCCTAACCAGGAGACATCTTATGGAAAAGGATTTCCATCTTGTGGTCAGCTGTGGTAATAAAACACTCCTGCTGGGGTTTTTCTATAGCAAAACAAAATGCTTTTAATAAGAAATAACGCAAAACTGTTGTACTTCCTTCTGCAAGTAAACCTTGAAGACCTCACAAAGTCTGCTTGCATTTGTACTTGGGCATGTCTACCTATTAGAAGGTAAAAATGCTTCAGGATTAGCTCCCTTCAGAAAGTCATCTTCAGAACAAAACAGAATTGGGAAAGGTATAATATAAGCTATTCATGACAGAATATTCAATTTTGACAGATTATACAGTATGTTTCCCTCAGGAGCCATGCACAGGAGCTCAGACCCAGAATTCCTTGTAGCCTTAGTGGAAGAGAGGCAGTTACTCCTGAACTTCTGGAAACATTTCTATCCAGAGCCAAATATTGTTGTTTGGGTTGTTTTCTATTCCAGGATGACTCTTAGGCTCAGTACAACGTCATCATAACTTCATGCTGATATTTGTTCTTCAGGACAAATTTTGAAACTCGTGCTCTCGTCTTGAAATAGTAAAATGCTGCAGGGTTAAGTGCTGGAGTTCACTGGAAAATCTACTCACTTCAGTGGGAAAGATTTTCTAACATACTAAAACCAAAACAAATTTGGAAAGGTCATTTTAAATATTAAGATCTGTGACTGAAGGCCAGAGCTGTGTGCACTGGAGAAGTTTAGAGCTGCTGGCATTCAGGATCTGGTGTAGGTTGTATCTCCAGTGTCCTTTAAATGACCTCTATCGTACAAGCCTACAAATACAGGTGAGGCTGTTAAAAAGGAATAATTTGATTCTTATGTTTAATTATTATCTTATTTGTCCAGTTGTACACTGTGATGCCGCTGCTGATTGCACTGAAGATATTCTGACTTTGGTGAGTGCAGCACCAGCCCTGAATATTTGTAAGGAGAATTAAATAAGACCTCAGATCAAATTCTTACAGTTACGTGTAAGAACTTTATAAATTCTTTTTATTTTGAGGGCTTGTAACTGAAGGAGATGTTCAGTGTGTTCCTTAGTGGGTGCCAAAAAGCTTATTTTCAGAAGTGTCTGAGTCTCAGGGAAAGTCAATGACTGCTATATTTAATCTGAAGTCTATGCAACTGCTGCCGAAATCAAGCCATGTTCTTTTTGTGGGAATAATAAGAAAAGCATGCAGCATTTATGTGAAGAATCAGGAGCCATAGATATGACTTACGTGACACAGTGATGTAGATTTTTTAAAAACAGTTCAATTTACTCTCTGAGGTTGTGCTTTAAATGTCACTGTAAGGAAAGTAGAAAATAAGAAAAAATTGTGAAATCTCTGCAGTATTTGGTAAATAGTTTCCAGAAAAACTTACCTCCAAAGTTAGCACATGGGCCTTGTTCTACTGGTAACTGCAGTCAGTGGGAGTTTTTGCTGTTGTCTCTACTGAAACAGGATCCAATTTATTTTTTTTCTTCTCACATGGAAACATAAATCTTGGACCTTAATCACAAGAACAATTAAGGAGCAAAATACGTTGTCTTTTTTTAAAAAAAAAGTAATTAGAACTACGGGTTAGTTAAAAGCATTAAAAAATACTTGAGGAAAAGCTCTCATTTTGCTTTTAGACCTTCCTGGAGAGTGCTGTGTTTATACCATTTATTTTAAGTGTGAGAACTTTATGTCAGATCAAACTGTTAGCAACTCTCCGGGGAGCAAACAGCAAAGCGCCCGGCACAGCTCGGGGCCACTGTGACGAAATACAGTTTCTACACTTTCACGGTTCGCCACAGGAAGCGAGCGATGAGGAGAAATCAGCCAGAGAGAGGAGAGAGGCAGATAATTTGGTGAGGAAGGGAGCAGCTGAGCCCTTGCAGGCTGGCTGTTCAACAGCGCTGGGAAGGCGGGCTGGGCTCTCCAGGCATCCCGGGCAGCCCTCGTGACGGAGCTGCAGCAGACCAAGTGTGATGTGAATTATGCACCCAGCAGGCCAGGCTGGCTGCAATCCTTGGGGTCCCGCTCTGGTTTTGGACTATTCTGTGAATTGCAGTATGTACATGGATGGGCATTTCTTCTTTCAAAGGTTTGGGAGCTCGTGCGTGCTCCCTTGCCCATGGTAAAGCCAAATGGCAGGGCTTTGCTGAGCCTGCTGGTGGAGGGCTGAACAAAATTTTTCTTCAACTTACTGGATTGCTTCCCTTCTCTGTTTTGAACTACTGAGTAATTATGTCCCTTGAAAAATCTAGTTCGTTGGACCTATAATGTTACCCAGTGCACTGTACTTGTATTGGTAAAGAAGCGCTTTACTTGTCTGAAATTGCATTAATGTCCACTTGCTTGTATGGAGGAGAGGTTTGTGCACATGCTTGTGTTTTTGTTTCAAAAAGTTTGCCCTGCACAAGTAACCATACTACCTATCTAAGCTCTTGTGTATCCTGCAGCCCTGACAACAGTGGGTGGGCACCATCCTCCCTGCTTCTGCTGTTTCCAGCTTTGGAGAGGACTATTTTGTGGAAGTTTTGGTTCCCACATCCTCAGCTCTTCGAACTGTGATGAGGAAAGTAAGAATGGGTGCTTTGAGAGAGCTGGCTGACCAAATGGCCTGTTGTTTTATTCCTCCTATTACCAGTTGCTAAGAAATGTCTGAAGGAAGCTGTCAAGCACTTTCATGGTGTTATGTTCCATATAAATGGCTGCTAGGGTCGCCGAAGTGTGGCCTCATCAGTGAGAGGTAGCTGCTCCCAAGGTCAGGGAGAGCAGGGGGTGTCCCCAGCGGGTACCAGCAGCGACTTTCAAACAGACAGGGAGGCACCTGTGACATGGGCTCTGCTGGGCATGGTCTGTGCCAGGACACATACGTGGACAGTTTCTCTTGCCTTGCCAGGGACTCTCCTGGCTGCTCCGTTTGGTTCTGCTTGGGCTTGGGAAGTGCCATGTTTTGCAATCCCAAATCCGGTGTCTCGATAAGTGATGGAGCTCTCCGTGCCTCAGGGCAGGGTTTCACCCGCTCCAAACTTTGGTTGTCTCTATGGCCCAAATACAGTGCATTTTTTTCATTGGTTTTATTTTTCCTGCAGTTCCTAAGCTGTGGGCAAGCGCTGCGACACCAGGCTGCCAGCTTTCAACAGCAGCATCCCAGAAATACTGGCTAATCACTAGTTTATTAGGTTATGGCCTTAGGCAAACCTGAAATCATTAACAGCCCATTTGTTGGGCTAATGATTCTTTTTTACTACATGTATAATTTAATATATGGTAACTTTCATGCTTAATTATGCTCTTCAAAGCTTCTTTTGAAGGAATTTATTTTTCTGCATGCATGTATATAAAAGGGTTGGGAGCTGGCTGGCTTTGCTTGCATGCTACTCTGTGTTAAAATCTAGATGGTTTATTTAAGAAGATTTTAATTTAGATATGGGTATTTCCTCCTTTGCTTGTTCTTTCAATATTTTTGAGTGCTTGAAAAATAAATAATGATGAATTACCAACATGTTTAAAATGGCATCATTTTATGCCCCATTGTAGCTTGCTACATTGTTTTGGACAAGACGTAAACCCAAAGTCCTGATCAACAGGGCTATTGTGCCAGCAGTTTCCAGATGAATGCAAGTCTTGATCTCAGTGTCCTGGCCGCGTTCCAGCCTGGTTCACATTTTACTCAACGGCAAGTCCCACTTCTGTTCTCGCTAACCTCAGTGGCAACAGAGACAGACCACTGTAAAGTGCTGCTAATCCCACGTGCCATTTGCATGCAGCACTTGTAAAGCATTCTGGGATCAGTTTGGATGAAAAAGGCTACGCATGTAAGATGTTTTTCATTGGCATCCCAAATCCGGTACTATATCAATGAAAGAAGGTTATGACTTTGTCAATTGGGATAATTTTTTTGAGCTAGGCAGCTGATTGAGAAGGATAATAAAAATGATTTTGGTTTTCTTTCTGTGAGCTCTAGTGTCCCCTTCATGGAGATTAAAAATTTCCCGGTACTGTTTTCAGCTCCACAGAGCAAGCAAAAGATAATCTCCTGCTTGGATATACTGACACTATTGCGATCCACTAATAGGATCGCCATACAGTTTTGACTTAACAGGCACTGGGAGAGGATAATCCTGTTTATTCGGTCATCCAAAACACTGATGATCTGAGATAATCAGTGGGCCGAGAGCAGGGGAGGAGGAGGAGGGATATGTGAGGTTCGCTTTGCCCGGCTGGTTCATCTGGTCAGATGCTTAGCGCTGGGGAATGGCTCGGTCTCATTACTGCAGCCCTGACAGAGCAGGGGAGAGCGCCAAAAACCTCCTCACAACACAAGGCTTGGAGAAGCCAACCTGATAAAACAATAGCCTTTGGCAGAGTCCGATCCAGATGTTGCACTCAACAACTTTAAATTGTTCTTTTGGTGACTGATTTAGTACAGAAAGACTCAGATAAGTGTCCAAGTGGCCACATGAGGTACTTTGCACAAAACGGTTTGCCTACCAGGTGGCAGTGATTGCGTGGTAAACGGATCATCTCCCCATGCTCACTTGCCTTTGGAAAGTTAAACAAAGCTAGTATCTTGTACTTGGATCCACATTTGCTAAAAGTACAACTAGTGCCATTTTTGCTAGATATGAGACACTGCTTTTCCATAGGACCTTGAATATTTTTATGTGGCCACTAGATCCCTGTGAATGTAGGAGCACATTCTGTAAATCTCTTTCCAAAAAACATTATCTGTAAGACACTTAACCTAGTGATCTAGAGATATGCCTTGAAACTGGGGTGTACATAATTTCTTGAGTGGGCACGTTAGTGGGCTTTCAAAGGATTTTCTTTTTCTGTTCTTGTGATCATTAAAGCTTTCACACTTCATATTTGTATCCTAATCATTTGCCCATTAATTTGGTGGCTTGGGTATCTATGAAAGACCCTATGTTCACTTCTATTTTATCTCAGTCAATGTGCGTATTAAGCAGTCAATACTTTCCTATTGTAGATATTTTTGGATTTGTAACACTAACTTTTACAGCTGACATGAGCCATGGATTAACTTCAAATAGTGATGTTGACTTGTAAGCCTTATTCTATGATATCTGAGTTGTCATAGTCCAGATGACAGGTTTATAGTTTGGGAAGCCAGTAGCAATGGCTGAGCAATTGCTCACTAGTCTCTATAACTAATGCACTGTAGCTAGGTGCAACTCCTCACCATGGTGACACTTGCAAATATTGAACACACATAAAATGATTCATGGGACCCAGTATAATGCTTTCTTTAATTAATATTTTACAAGATACTAGCTTTATTTAACTTTCCAAATGTAAGTGGATATGGGAAGATGATCCAAAGGACAGACTGTTGCTATGTAAAATTTATAGGCAGTCATGGTTTTGTGCTTGTTTTTAAAATAAGATTTTTTAAAAAATATTTTTTTTCTTCTCTTTCTGCTGGCAGGTGTTCAGGGCCCTGCAAGTGGCTCCTGTGGACTGTGTGTGTGTGTGTGTGTCTGTGTCTGTGTTGAATGATGAGCTCCGAAAAGGGGTGTTCTTGCCCTCCTGCCTTCCTCCCTCCCTCTGCATTCAAACGCAGTCAGTATTGCAGGGCTGCGTTCTTCCTGAAAGTGGTTGAGAGGTTTGTGCAGAGAGCACCATGCTGTGGCACAGCCCCGGTGGGAGGTGCACAGCATCACTCGCTCTCTGCTGTAGGCAAGCACTGATGTGCCTCAACCATCAGACCCTTCAGACTCAAGATTAGCCATATTCCCCTGAAGACATGACATGTTTGGGGCAAGTAACACCATGTTCTTTACTGGAGTTGGCAGGAAATAAAGCAGTATAGCAGTTGCAGACCTTTGGGCCTCTGTGGATCTTTTCTAAAGAAACAGTGTTAACCAAGATTAACAAGCTTCTGGCACTGGCTATAAGTGGTTTTGTAAATACATGAAAAGTTTTGTGGGGTTTGCAAACTGGGAACGACTGATGTTATTCAGTGGGTTGAAGTGGTTTTGCTGGGTGCTCGTACTTCTTAAGTCAGCCCCCAGGGAGCAGTAAAGAGGCACAGGCTTTGCTTGCTTTGATGGGTCCCTGCAGGGACAGAGGGTTTCCCCTCTGCTGATGCCTCTGCAGGTTGTGTACCCTGCCTGGCTGCAGTTCAGCCCCATCCTTGGGAGACTGGGCAGCCCATCTTGCTGGAGAGGACACTGTGGAGGTGGCTGTCCCTGATCTTCCTTCCACCCCGCAAGGCCATGCAGCCAGCACGCAGTGAGGACCAAGCACCCAGCGATGCCTGTTCATCAGCTGAGCGATGCCAAGCTTCACCCCGCCGTGCCTACCCAAAGCTGCTGTTGACACAGAAAGCTGCTTTTGTGGCACCAGAATCGGCCTCTGGCTGGAGATGAGCTGGCTGAAGCTGATGCTGGGTGGGTGATGCTGGAGATGTTGATCTGTGAATGCTGTGCTTCCAGAAGGTCCTTTCTAATGCTCCAGTGCTTTCTTCTTCCCAAACACTATGGGAAATCCAAGCAGTCATGGCAGCAAAATTTTCCCTTAGGAAATTAGTCACAAGACTCTTCCTCTGACATGGACTGCTGGGATGAGTTTATTCCAGATTTCCATGCACTTTAACTGGAATTCATTGCAGCTAAAAATCAGTCTACAGTCCAGGAAAAAAAGTTTCACCTGACAGAATGCATCAACCTATCAACCTATACGGTGGTCACACTATCCTTAGAAGTGATCCTATCCAGATGTTCTCCCTTTGGTTATGTCCTAACAATCTGAGATACCATTTCATATTCATAGCCATGACCTCTTATAGCAATGACACGATGACCAACAAGGAGGAGGCTTGTGAGTGCATAGCTTCATAATGTGGAAACCACTGAAGAAAAACTGTTTCTCAATGCTTAGGTTTATATAAAAGTTTCCTTTCTACAACTAAGATTTCCTTTTGTAATTTTTCCAACCATAACTGTAAATAAGCAAACATTATGAGATTTTTTAAACTCACGAGCATTCTTCTGCAAGCAGGGAAAAAAATGGCCTATCATTACTTCTGTTTGTCACATGGCTCAAAGAAGTGCCCATTAGCGTGTGTCCAACTCCTTTACATAAAACTGAGAGCAGTTAAGACAGTGACAGCACTTTTATTTGTCTGTATTGAATCCTGCAGAGATGGCAGAGAAGAAATCCTGCATTGATAAAATAATAAATTCTTCTTCACATTAACATAAAATACCTTTAGAATGATGAAAAGATTTGGGTTCACTCCAGTGTGGTTTTCCCTGCATAGTTGGTTTTTGCATTTCTTTCAGCTTGCTCTTTATAATCCATTTCCAGTTGGGTGTTTTTTTCTTGCCGAGTCTGACAAACAGCCTGATGTTACAAATTCTGGCCTGTGACAGCTTAAGGACTATGATTATTTGTTTAGACAAAATCTCTTTCCTTCCAAGTCTATTTTAAATACCATGGAAACATCCTGAGGTTTTGGTTGTCATTGTTAGTTATTAAAAACCAATTGTCAAGGTCAGCAGTGACCCGACCATCCTTTGCAGGAGGCATCTTCCACAGTCCAGGGGTGGCTTTGGGAAGTCAGGAGGGGCTGATGGAGAGGAGAGGCAGATCGAGGGATAAGAACCTTTTCTAGATGATTTGAAAGATTTCTTTTTCTTTGAAATGTGTACAACCAGAAGTAACCACGAGGCAGGAGATCAAAGCTGAAACTGTGCAACGCTCAAGCCTGGCCCAGCACAATGTCAGGGGACAACCTCTGGTGAGTTTTGTTTCTTCCTCTGTCCTCACAGTGGGGAATATGCCATGATTTAAAACCACTGTAGCATTAACTGCCCCATAACACAAAGCAGAAAGCTGAGCGACTGACCTCATCTGCTAGAACAAGTGTTTTAATGCTGTCCAAAGTTCAAATCGATCAAAAGGTCAAACTTGTTTAAGGCAGTGAGTGATAAGAAAGGGGATGGCTCAGGAAGCTCATTCCCAGCCATTGGAATAGAGCCAGCCTGGGTGCAGGAAAACCTCCAGACAGCACAAACTCTGGAAAACAGTGACAGCTCAGAAACTGAGGGCTGAGCCTCCCCTTGCTGGAGTCAGTGGCTGGAGGGAATTCCCAACAAGTGCAATAGAAGATGACTGGACCCTGGTGAATAAGACTTAAGGTAATTCTCCTGGCAAGGCCTGGTCAGGAGTCCAGGCGTGGTTTTCTTTAATTTGGTGAGGTTTTCGGTCAGGTAGTGGAACAGACCATTAGAGGAAAATGTGACTTTCTAGTGGAAATATTTGTCCCTGTGAAGAAGGAAGGACTGAGTTACATTTGTAGTTAAGTGTGCTTATAGCATAGCAGCTCTCTGAAATTGCAAATCTCTGGTGGCATCTCCATCAGCATGGGCATGGTGGTTAAAGAGAGACATGCAAAACTTCTGGTCTGTAAGAGAAGTTTGGGGGTGAAGCTGAATCTGCCTGAAAAAAAGAGGACAGTTTATCCCCTTTGGGAGGGATGGGAGGGAAGAGGAAACTTATCTTGGTCAGTTGAGACTGGAACAGACTTTTTCCCCACACTATCAAAGGCAGAGTTTTTCCCTCCCAGTGTTTTCTTCTATGCAGGGGAGAACATGGGCTCTGTGGAAAACTTACCTACTGGTTCTGTGTGGGGGTGCTCAGTACCTCCAGCAGCTCTTTGGAAAACTCTTTCCACAGTTTGTACTAGCTGCTTTTCCAAGGACCTAATGGTTTTATTCAAACCAAACAAAAAAAAAAAAAAAGAGAGAGAGAAAGGGGAGTGAGGACTTCTTACAGTATGTTCCTGCCATTTGAATTATGATGGAGGACATTAGTGGGGAGCTAGAAATCCCATTAGCCTCCATGGCACATGGCCATGCTTTCATAAACTTGCAAGGGATGGATTTTTATATATATATATATATTTTTTTTTTTTTTTGTCAAAGAAAGCATTCTCCAAGGACCAACTACAGAAAAAATCCCTGGCCTTTTTGGCAGAATTCCTTGTTACTTACACAGCCAGGATTTTCTGTGCTCCAGCTCGTGTGTGTGACCCACGCTTTCAACACATCCAGGGCCAAATGAGGATCTTTTGACTCAGAACTGAATCTGACCATTTTTCTTGTATGGAAAAGAGGTAAATAATTCTATGGGTGGATGAAGAAAGGGGATACTCAGGATGAGGAAAGGTGGCCCAGGCTGCTGGCCTGGCATTAAGAGGAAGGGTCGGTTGAGGACCAAGCCGCAGAGCTGCTGTATCGCAGGACCACCATTGCTTTTTAGAGCTGATGGGAAGTGGGGGAACGACCCCCAGACCTGGAGGGAGCCTACAGCAGCTTGGGGCTGTGCTGGTGGATGAACAGCAGCTCGTTTGTGTTACCACGTGTTAATCATATCTAACTGAAAGTAAGCAATAACTGAAAGCAGCGTGGCTCCCTCCGCGCTCAGTTCTGCAGAAGCACTAACACAGTGCAGGCAACAGGCGCTCTGTGACATGCTGGGCCTGTTCTTGTTGATGATGGTCTTCTCCGCAGCGAGCAATACAGTGACCCCAGGTTTGCCAAGCTGGTGGGCACTGCACAGCGCCTGCACCCCAAAAACGTTGGCATGGAGGTAAGAAATACAGGGTCTCCCTGGGGAAGGCAAGAAGCACCACAGACCTGGGATGCTGGTGAAGACCAGGCAAAAGTTCCCTGCAGTCCAGCTCAGCCCAGGAGGGTGTCTGCCTGCACATCCAGCCCCTCCAGCCTCACAGGTTAGATCTGCTCTCCTTTTTACTTGCCTTCAACCTCACCATTGGCAAAACCAGTACCAGCAGCAACATGCAACAGAGAATGTTGGGGTTTTTTTCTGAGCTCTGATTCATGAAACCAGATGTGCCTGTGCTTTTTTTCCAAGCTCATTTGAATGTGTGCAATGGGCTTCTAGCTTTGAAAAATCATCAGTTACCAGATGTCTTTTAAATTGTCTACCTTGCAAAATCATCAGTTACCAGATGTCTTTTAAACTGTAAACCTCTGTAGTCAGAGGTTAAAACTGTGTCAAAACAGTCACTGATAAGAATTCATATTACACTTAAAATACACTGTGATTTCCTCCAGTTCTTTCCCCTGAAAAGTTCTCTCATGGAAATTTTATGGCTCACAAAAGATTTGTGACCCACCCATGGCTACAGTTTCAGTCCCAGATTTACTGATAAATGCTTTTAATAATTAACAGTTGCAGGGGCTCTGTAACTCTCTCTGATAGATATCTCATCTCTCTGTCAGTAGAAAAAAAAGGCCTATTGTAACTGGAAGAGTCATGAGGGCTGTATGCTGGTGGAAGGTACCTGCAGCTGTACAGTCTGGGTCCAAATGCCGATCTTCTACTATGACTGGAGTTGTTTGTAAGCCGAATTTTGTCCTGAGCCCAGTTTTGAGCTCAAGGTAGCTGGAGGAGCAGGGATGCTTGCAGAGTTCCTAAGGTGAAAGAGGTTTTGGGGGCCTTGTGGGGCTGGGAAGGAGCTGTGCAAGTCAAAAGGAGGAGCAGGTTGGGCTGTGACTTTCCTTAACCCAGCTCTCCAGGGTCTCACCCAGCCCCTGCGCTGGCTGCCAAAAGCTCATAGTGAGTGGCTATTTTGGGATAAAGCAACACGAGTGTAACTTCAGAGATGTTTGGAGAGAGACTTAATAAAATCAGCTAATAAGGTTTGACGTGCTAAAGATTAAAAAGAGCCGTTCTGAACATCTGCCCTGACCTCGGAGGCGTGTCGCGGGGCTGGGATGCCCTCTCCTGAGACGGCTGGTGGGACACGGCCGGCCGCTGCGTGCTGCGCAGACGGGTCGCCTCTTCGCGAAGCCGTCTCTGAACTGTGAAGGCAAACCAGCAGGATAACCTGGCATTGGCTATTTGCCTGAAAAGAATCAAAAAGAAAGAAAAAAAAAGAAAGAAGCAAAAAAGCAGCTCTAGGCTGTTGTGTGTTCAGAGGCTGGGAGCAGCCAAGCTCTCTGTGCAGCAGGCAGCTTCTGCAGTTGTCCCAGGGTAAATCATCCTGTCCCTGGATCAGAAGGCTCACGTGGTTCCAAGGGGGAGCGGGGGGTCCCTGCCGATGGCTGGGCGAGCTCCGCTGAAACAGCAGAGCTGCAGCACAGCCCTCGCCGCTTGCTACGGGCACAACTGAGCGTTGCTTTGGGCTCCCAGCTTTTGGTTTTGTTTTGATGGCTTAGGGTTTTTTTTTTCCTTTTTTGTCATAGGACCAGCCCAGAATAGAATCACGAGATGGGTGTTTATTACTTTCCAAATAATCTATACACTGTTTTTAGTGCTGACACTGTGTATGAAAGGCTGTGTCACTGCTGCGCTCATGTTTCCATGTGACACTGAAGCTTACTGTTTTTTCCCATTTCATAACTAATAAGTGAAATGAGTTTGACGGCCTTGGTTTCAGCTTTATCCCGTTGGTTCCCATGTCACAGATAGGCTCAGTTAGCAGCAAATTCTTGTCAGGAGAAGAGAATTACAGTTCAAGCTTGAAATGTGCTAGCATCCAGTGCAAAGTTTTAAATTCTTGACCAAAGTTAGATAAAGCCGGCTGAAAGCGTGACGTTTGAAATACACTATCTATTTATCTTTTCCTTCTGACCAAAAATACCTAGAGTGGAAGTATGTGCCTTATTTGCATCCAAGCAGAGAACACTTGAGCTCCACTAAAGAAAAGAGGAAATACAGCATTTTAAGTATTCTATTTTTTAAAATCTGTGCAACTCTCCCTCTCCCTATGTGTGTCTATATTAGCTATATAAAAAAAAAAGAAATAATGGTATGTTATGGTTATGTATACACATAACTTTAAAGAAAAAATATGATTCATTTTCAAGCTGTAGGAAAGCTTATTTAACTGGTAATGAGAAAAAAATGTTAGCTCTCCCACAGTAGGCATTAATAGCTCCAACTTCCAGCCTGAGTACAGATGGAGCTTTGATATTATCACAGTTTTGCAGTGAGTATGTGCTGTATATCCTGCTGCTAATCCTGCGGTGGAAATCAGCTCCTCTTAACACCTGGTGCCAAGACACAACTGTTTGCCTGAACCTGACACAACTGATTTCAGCTCCAGCATATGCAGCCTCGTGGGCTGGATTTGGGCATATCCCACTTGGTAAATCAACGCCAGGCATTTTCCCTGACTTGTGCTGTTGTGCCGAGGTCCTCCTGCCTCCTCTTCTAAGATCACTCCCCCGAAGCCCAGCTGAAATTCTGGGCTGCCCTCCTGGGTTGCTTTCAGCTCAGCTATTTATTCAAGCTCCGTTTTTCTATGCTCGTTGGGGACTGCTCCTCCCCTCCGGGCACGCAGAAAGAGGATTTGTTTTTAGACAATGTTTTTAGTTATAGTTTCCAGCAGGATGAGCTATCTCACATCACAGCTTGGGCGAGGGAGGAACAGCATGTGAAATACAGCAGCTTCTGGGGTCAAATGAGGAGCAAGTGCCTGCGGAGCTGGGAGCCCCGGGCTCTGCGGCTGCAGCCCTGGGCTTCGTCAGGGCGATGCTGGTTACTGAGCCGACCAAGCGGGCAGAGGAGCGCGAGTGCTGTAAAAACTGAAGTCAGATGTAAAGCCCTGGTGGTTTTGGCCTCTTTGCTGACTTTCGGCAATCAGATCTTGTTCTTTAAGAGTTTTCTAGGTGCTGAATGGAAGACTTTAGGGGGCTTTGGAGGGGCTTTTTTGGTAAAAGCTTTTTTGGCTTTTTCGGTTTGCTAAATTTATGGTTTAGATCTGAAGGGACCCTTAGCCTGACCTCTGGTGTATAACATGGAGTATTGAGTTTCATGCACTGAACTCCCACAGTCTATCCAAGAACTGGCTGACCACAGTGCTTTCCTAAGGAAAAAAAATGCTCTTAAATGCAGTCATTTCAGCATGGTAGAAATGTTTCTTATCCCTAATAACATGCCAATCGCTAGGAGTCACGTGGATTTTCAAGAAGGCTCCCAGACAAAGATCTCCTTACCGAGGCTCACGCTGCCTTCCTGTTGACCTATTGCTTTCCCCAAATTGCTCTCTGTCTGCTGCTTGTCTCCTCTCCTCGTCATGCTAGAGGTTAGAGAGGCATTAAATAAGCTAAAGGGGCAGAGGGGGAAGAGGTATCCATTTTGGGAATAAGGAAAGAGCAGGCTGGAAGTGGGGATCATTTAACCCAGCTCAGCAGCAGCAGGGTTAATATTAACTTGCCCTACACTTGGGTGGGAAATTGTCACCTCAAAACATGTATTTGTTATTCCACACAGGTGGTTGCAATGATGTATGAGCCATCACTGCTGTTCCTTTGCCTTGCAATAGTGCGGTGACACAAACCCTGTTGGGCTGGGCACTTCACCAGTGCAGAGCAAAAAAGCTGTCCCTATCCCAGAGAGGTCTCAGACTCACAAGATAATTACTTATCTTCATCCATTAGCTTCCCCCCACCTCCCCTATTTTTTTGCAATAGATAATTGCAAATTGCAGATAATACCATTTCTCTCCCAGACTCTCAAAATATAATGCCAAATGAATGATTTCATGTAACCTCCTGAGATAGGGAGAGACGATAGACGTGTTGCCAGCAGGCACTGACCTGCCTGGGATAATGGAAGATTGGGATATTTGGAGGGGGGGTGTGTGTGCACAGATCTGGAAAGTGGCAGTGTGGCTTTTCTAAACTGACAGACAAAGATATTCTAGAGATTGTCCTCCAAAAACTCAGTGGTCAAGGGCTTAATGACTTTAATAGCAGTCAAATGTCTGCTTACTATCAATCACCTATTGCCAGTTGAACAGCATTAATGAAAGTTTCTTGATAAACGCTGCCTTATCATCCGGAACTGAGATACCCGGTCTAATGTGCTCCTGCAAGGCTTGAGGAAATGCTCCTTTCAGCAGCAAAAGCGAGGATGTGTCACTTTCCTGAATTAGGCCGAGTCAAACGATCAGTCAAGCTCTCCAGAAAGAAGCAATTTCTTTCACCTTTTGGTGTTAAAGGATTGCGTTATCCAGGTGCCAGAAGAGATTCTGACTGCCTTGTGAGAGTTTAGGGTCCAAGCCAACACACCTTGCTGGCCATTTGCCGTGGCCTGGGGGCCACTGCAGCAGCACAGGGACGTGCCTTTGCACCCTGACGGGAGAGCACAGGGTGTTCACTGTACGTCCATCTGCCATAACCCATACCTCCCTGGGGAAAATGGGTTGAAAATAGTATTTGATGTTGTTGATTACAGATTTTCCAGATTTATTACCTGGGTTTTTTTGTTCACTGTTTGGCTGCCTGCTCCCCCTTCCATCTGCCAGCCCTGTAATCCACCTCCTCTTATCTCAGCACAGTTCACTCCACCTCTTGCTCGTTTTCATTTTATTGCCTAGCTAATCTCATCCTCCTGCTTTTCCTGACACTGCTCCCCCCTCCCCATCTGTGGAGATTAAACCACTGCTCCTTTTGTTCGACGCCACTCAAAATTCCCTCATTTCACTCAGGCTTTGGGATGCTTCCAGCCACTTTTGCTGTTGTTGCACACATCGCTTTCCTGGCACAAAAAGGCCCGTTAACATCTGATGGAAGCGTTAGTGAGTCCTCATTTCAACCTGTCCTCAGAGATGTCCTGCATCTGAAATCAAGCCGAGCTCGGCCTGGGACGTGCACAGTGCAACAGAGGCAGCTATATGTGTCTGGTCACTACAGGAGCATCAGCAGGACACTTAGGTCAGCTCTGCAGTGGTGTCAGAGCCCAGCACCTGAATATTAGTTGAGAAAAATCTAGACGTAAGGCAGGGGCTAGAAAATCTCCAAGCTACCAAAATGTGAAGTTTTGGAAGTGGTTTCTCATATTGTGAGGTGTTGTATCAGTGTAGTCAAACCATCATCCCTATTTACAGCTTCTAGTGGCATGCCAGTATTCGTGGCCTCAACAGTCTCTCATTCTGCTGAGAGTTGCTGAGGGTTTTAGGCTCAAAGTTGAAACCAGCCTCCCTGTTCCAGGGTGCTAGGTGCATCCTGGTTTGGGGTCACAGCCGCAGGTATGGGTGGGGACACTGGATTTTTCAAGCCACAGGTTTCTGGCACCTTCCCACAACTGAGACCAGTGCTCTGCTGCCAATATTTCCTCCACCTGTGTGACTGTGCAAGTCCACTGATTTCAGTGCTGCTAATGTCGGCTCAGAACTGGAAGCAGCAGAGCCTTTAACCACCTCACAAACCCCAAGCAATTTCAAAATGGCTTACAGCTGAGGGACCAAGTCCATTTGCAGGACTCCTCATAGCTGCCAGTCTGCTTGTTGCTCTTCCTCACTGTGAGCACCCAAGCCTGTTTACTGCCAGCAGTTGGATGAGAACAAGTCCTAAAGTCTCGATGCAAAAACCTTCCTCTTTAAATACATAGGAGATACTCCCCTTAGCAAGGACCAATGCTGTTTGGCCCTAGTCATTGGGTTTAGGTATTCATTTTTGATCTGTTTGGTTTTTATCTCTTGCCTTAATTCTCAATTTGCAATGCCAACCATGATGCATTTGCTATATCTCCCCTCACTACTTTTATCTGCCAACGTTTTAAATAAATTTAAAGAGTACAAGAGCTAAAAAAAAAAGAAAAATCAGGCAGCTTAAGATAAAAGCCAGCAGCATGCTTTTAAAAATAGGCTGGGCAGCCCTGCGAGAGGTGCCGAGTTAAGTGGGTGCACAGGAGGGGAATGGAGCGGGCTGCAGAGACACTGTTTAAACAGAAGGTAAATAAGTGGCAGGGGGAGCTGCAGTTCATTTTGTTCCCTTACGCGTTGCTCAGATAATGCAACATATCTTCAGGCAGGCTGGTTCTAAAAATGGATGCAGCTCTTGGGTTTCACTGGGTGACACTCAGGCTGTGGCTCTTGTACCGAGTCTCCTGTGAAGCGTCTGTGGGAGCAGTGTGAGTGCATGCCAATGAAATGGCATTTAGTGTTTCAAAACCAGCAGCAACACTCAGGTCTCAGCACTGGGACTTTATGAAGAAGACTTTTGCGGTGAAGAATGTGTGTCGCTTTTGTATTGCACCATGGTGCTTGATGCAGAAGGGGCTGCGTGTAAATCCCTGAGGTCAGGCAATGCTTTCCTAAATTCTTTCCTCTTGTGGCTGACCTGTGAAAACAACAATTGTCTGACCGTGACAATGGCACCTAATTAGTAATTCAGGATTGAAGTGTCCTGTCCAATGAGTAATCGCACAGAAGCAGAGTTTAGGATCAAAGCTGGTTTAATATAACAAAACAACTGTCTTGAAAGCCTCCTTGGCATTTTAATGGTGTTTTTCTTTGGTCTAAATATACACGAGAATTTGAGAGGATGTGTAAACCTGAGCAAGGGATAAAAGGGACCAAGAAAAAGACTCAAAGATCTTGTCCAAACTCCATGCTAGGCTAGTGCACAATTGTGTGAGCCACCGGCTTCCCTAGGATAGGGCATTGTCTCAGGGAGCTGCACTAGTCACCATTCCTCTCTCACTGCTCCAGGATGAGCATTAGTGTCTTTCTTCTTATCCTCCTCTCTCCTGCCTAGTTGAGCTCAGCTCAGCTGTGAGAAGGATGAGTATATGTTAACCTTCAGTGGCTATGGCAATGATCAACTGGCTCCCAAGGAGACTGTGTTTGAATTGGGCACATGTTGCTGACTGGCATGGAGAATTCTCTGTTTCTTGGCTAAATGAGTCTTCTCAGGCTGTCCCTGTTCCATAAATGGCAAATCAAGGAGAGAAAGGGCAGCAGTGCTCCTTGGCCAAACCATGGCAAGCAGTTACGTTCTTATAAAGAAGAAGGCAGAGAGTGCAGCCTTTCTTCTGGGAATAGTGTTCCCCTGTAAAGCTGGTGCCTGTTGGGCAAATTGTTGCCTATGAGGTTCATTAGCTGTAGAAAATGAGATAGAATACTTGGGAGTAATGAATCATAATGAACCGTTGTATTTGAGGAGTGACAAGCTAAATTCATGCATGTTTTGGACTTGTTTTAGTCAGAATGGAAAATAGTGCTATGCATTTTTCTGTTGTTCTGCTTTCATTTCTAAGTGTCGGGAAGTAAATCAACATGGCTTGAGTTTGTAAGGTCTTGCGATGCTTGATTGCACAACGTTTAATCTCCTTCCTGAGTTCTTGAGCTCGTCTAGGAGCAGCAGCTCCTCTGGAATCATTACATTTGCCTCCATCTCCAACAAATGGGATTTTGACCCGCTACTGAGAAAATACAAAACTTCTCTTAAGCTAAAAGAGAAAAAATGTTGTGGCATCCTAATACTATTAGTGGTAGTGTTATATGGCAGTTCTGACTGAGTTGTAGCACCCTCATCTATGAAAGTAGATTAAATGATAGATTCACCTCCCATACGAAGGTGCGTCAAGGGACCTATTGGTAGCAAGACTCATCAGATCCTTCAAGCTCCTGCTGTCCCCAGAAGAATCTCTGGAGTTTTTCTATGGAATTAGAGCTAGCAAAATAACAAGCTAGGGGGTAGACAGACATTATAAACATTGAAATACTTGGGAAGTAAGGGTAAGCAAGCTGCTGCTACCTGAAAGATAGCTTCTGGAATCTCAAGGTAAGGTGAAGGACACTGTGAAAAGGAGGATCTTGATGAGAAGAATTTGTTCTTAGTCCCCTTCAAGAATCATAACGTGTCCCCTTCTAGAATCATAATGTGTCCCTGGGTGAGCTGAAGCCTGACACAAGCTGTTGTGCTTGGTTTGGGGTTTTTTTTGGTGCAATACCAAGGTTCAACTGGTTCATGACTGGAGGAGCTGTGAGCTGCCAACAGTAGGAGGATTTGAATTCACAGCCTTTCTTTTAAATAGACCAGTGGTTCCAGGAGAGTGAGTGGGACCGCTGCAATGTTTCTTTGCTGGATTGATACCTCTGGAAGCATCTGGAGAGATTTGACAAATCTTGCTGCCTCTTGAAGGTTCACACTGGCGTTAACCCGGCCATGACTGCGTGAGGCAGACTATTGTTTCTGTCACTGCTGGGAGAAGGCATCTTTCTCATTCACAGAACAAAGAGCACTTTAGGGTTCAAAGACAAAAGGTACCAACTGACATTCAATATTGCTACAAATTATATGGCAAAACCTAATATAGGTTAGGACTCCATTAGTGCATGTCTCCAGATGTTTTCACAGTTGCCCTGGCTGCAGCACAATGGGTTCTGTTCTGAGCTGTTAGGTACTCATACTGGTCTTTCTCGTCTCCACTGATGTGGTTGCTCCTAGCATGTTCAGGTGCAGACTCCCACTTACGAAGTGCTGTAAAAGGCATCACTCTGACACAAAGTGGAAAATTCTCCCTGGGGTGCAGCACTTTCACAGGAGGCAGTCAGTGGGGGTGAGTGCTTATAGACCTGGGCCAATGCTTTGAGATGTGAATTCATATACAATATCTTCTATGAAAGCAGCTATTCTTGGTCTTGCCAAACTGCTCTGAAAACCCATACAATGATGTTAATTGTAAGCCACAAGCTGGCTCTTATCTTTGAATTGTTTTTCTCCAGCAATTTTAAGAAGAGCTCAGCATGTTCTCAGTAGGAGCTGATAGATGCTGAGCACTTCTGAAATCCTGCCAACTTCATTTAGGTTCCTAAATGGGAACTGAGTGCTTTTGAACATATGATCCTAAGGGTGCATTTTATAACACTACAGCTCTGTCCATATAATTTCTTTCCTCTCTCACTGTCCCCAGAAAGCTCCCAGCAGTGGCAATAACACTAGGAGCACCAGGCTAGTCAAGGCTTGAGTGATGTCTCAGTTATTATGTCAGCTCAAGCAACACTGACTGAACAGAATTAAATGACAGCAGTTAAAAGGCGGGTGCCTGTCTGCATCCTGTCTGCAGCAGAGTCCCCATCATCGCTACCACCACGCTACTACTACAGCTACTATTGGGACAGCTGTAGTGGATTTTATATCTATCTATGTATGTATATGAGAACAAAAATCTGGTGCAAACTCTGCAGCCTTTTCCAGAGTATTTCATCCTGTGTTTCAGGCTATGTACACTGTACTTGGCAATGCTCTGACTCTCAATATCAGAATTCAAATTTTTTCCTATGTAGGTTCTTGGGGTAGATATAATGAATATTTTTTAGTGCTTGTGGGGCAGAGGAGGAGGGAAGACAGACCTTTATCTGAAGATTTCCAACAGAGTTAGTGCATGGACGGCATCTGTTTTGGTCCTGTGAGGCTGTCATCCTCTCCCTGCAGACTTGGCAGTGAGTGGAAGAACCACATGTCAGAAAATCTGGGGGGCCCACGCACTGTGGACAAAAGTATGGCAAAGCATTTAAACATTAGCGACTAGAGTGATGTTGGAGGGGTGGCTAAAAGCGATTACCATAGCGCTCTGGAATGTGGCGTTTCAATAGCCGCTCCAGAAGGATCTGCAGCCCCATTGACTTTTGCAGCGTCAGGGAAGAGCCCTTGCACTCCGGCTTTTGCCATTTGAATGGCTGAACGTGCAGGGCAGTATGTGCAGCGATCGCAGAGCTCCCTGCTCTGGCTGTTCACGGGGCACTGTGCACCTCACACGCCTGCTGACTGGGGTGTTTTCCTCTGCCCCAGAGAAATCTGATGTCCCAACGACTCGGGTGGCTACAAGGTCCTGGTGCATTGCCAGAACCCCCCTTGACAACCTTCATCGGTGTTACGCCATAGCCTTGCTGTTTGTTTACCCTCGGCCAAAGCACTAAAAGCCACTTTTGGCTGTGGTCTGGCTGTTGTTAGCCGTGCATTCGGGTAGTGTGTCAGTGTGGGGTTTGGGTGTTTTGTTTCCACTGCTGCCTGGGTTTTGGACTCCTTGGGAGTGCACCCAGCAGGACTGAGCATGCGTCTGTGGTCACATTCACTTGTTTCATTTCCTTTTTCTTTTTCTTTTTTTTTTTCTTCTGATTTCTAGGTAGATAAATCAAAGTGTGGAATCGATTAAAAATAAAGCTGGGTAGAAGGCCTGGCTGATGTGAACACATACATTTTTAGCTGAGGTGGGAAAAGAATGCACTCATTCAAGCCCTCATCTAGGGCAGGGAATTCCCTAGCTTTTGTCTAAATATGGCATGCAAGAGCAGAGCACAGGCAACGCAATACTTCACTGAGTATTGTTTAAAAGGGGGCTTGGCACTGACCAGCAAGTAGGATTCTTGTAAAAACATGGCACAAGGAGTTGTTTGACAGACTCTGACATATAGCAAAGTCTTTACAAGAGGAAAAAAAAAAAAAAGAAGGAAAAGAGAGAAACTGCAGAGTACATAAGCCAAAAGCATACTCTCTGCCTGGGAAGAATGTAGAATAAAAGGCACTCAGCACCAAGTCGTACCCTGCATCCTGTGGGGGTCTGATCCTATTGGTGATCAATGGAGTTAAAAGTCCACTCCTAAATGATCGTGTCCTGTCAATCATTCAAGAGAGGTGAGGAATAGTGAGAGCTGGGGAAGAGACTGCTATGGCTTGAACCCACTGACCAGAATCTCTTGTCACAGCCTTTCCTGGTTGGAAAGGCTTTCCTGTCCTCTGCTGTCCTGATGTTGCTGTGCAGTGTTTCAGCCTGCAGGTAGTGGCATTTCACTTAGCAGATCTTTGGATGCAACACTCAGTACCAAGCAATCCCGAGCCTTGGGTTGGTGCCTCCCTTTTTGCAAAGCTTATGCCGAGTTGTGGCTTTGAGTACCTATCGCAGCAGTGAGCAACGATTCCTACCTGGAAGAAAACCCATGTCCCATGCCCTCCACCATATCTGGAGACATTGTGAGTCCCTCGGAACACAAAGGCTTTTACGCATCTCAGCCATGGAGATTTTTGTCTTCAAAATTCCTAGTCTGCTCTTGAAATTATGGCCATTATGTGAGTGTGTTTTGAGGGAGGGAAAACTTATCTGGGATTCAGTCCACTTCTAGAGGTCTCGGATGAGGACACCTCACTTGGTGACTCTATTACTGACACCAGCTACTCAACAGGCTGTGTAGCTCATACGGAGGTCTCGGCTCAGTCTTCCCTGTGTAAAGTGAAGCCCTTTCCTGAATTCACCTCTGAGTGCAGCATCCATACTTGATCACAGCTGGAGCTTCCTCACGTCAAAGATAAGACACCATTCCCCAGGTTGGTTGATTGGATGGTGTCTTGCAATGTAAACTAGAATGATAAGGGAGACGAGTAGTCTGTAATTAGCACAAAACCTCAGGCAGTTTTGTTGTTCCTGAAATGCAAGGACTAAATCATGTTCTGCTGCAATAGTATTGGCTTAAGGCGAGTCTCTTCGCCCCTCTGCATTTGTACTAGTGTTACTGAAAGTTGTTCTGAAGAGCTGCAAAGCTGTCTGCTATTGAATAGGAACCAGGAGGTCTCAGATCCACTCCTGTGGGCATCTTCCAGTGAAACCAAAGGGAAGCCCATCATATATTTTAATGTGTTGCCCAGAGATAAACTCAATGGCAAAGCAACAAAGTAAGTCCAAGATTTTCTGGGTCATTGCAAAGCTTGGGAGAGAGTGAAGGCGCAGGAGCATTCCCCCACCCTTTTTGAGCATTTCAGTTGATGTTGTTAATTGTAGTGGAGCTGCTGCAAATATTTCTGAAAGCAAATATTTGATGTCCCCATCCACTACAAAATAAGTGAAAGAACCAACCGCCTGCCTACTCACCTGGTCATCTCAACAAAACCGAGCCAGGGCTGAGAATGAATAGCAATGACTGCTGAGCTTTTGTAGTCTCTACGAACAAGAGCTGTGCTGGGAGAGCAAACACCACCTGCCTGGGAGGAACCGGGCACGGGCTGAGAAGGGAGCGGAGGCTGGTGGGCTGAGGCTGTGTCGGTCTCCAGGCTGGGGCTGCTGGCAGAGGCGGGAGGGAGACGGTATCTCCACCAGCCCATGCCAACGCCAGGGTAATGGAAGAGGCAGAAGGGGCGAGCGCCCTGCTTCCCTGCGAGCGCTCGGGGGAGTGAGCAATGGGCAGCGGCTGCCCCGTGCCTGGCAGGGGGAAAGTCTCTGGGGTGGAACTGTGTCCCCCCCCCCCCCCAGCAGGTCCTGCTCTTGGCTGGCGTGTGGGTCACAGCAGAGGACAAATGGCAGGGTTGTCGCAGGGGAGGAAAAGGTGGACAGTCCCTCATGTGGCAGAGGAGGCAGATGGTTCACCCTTGCTCTACCCAAGCAAGAATTCTGCTAAGGAAACCAGTATCACTTTGCCCTAACTGGGAAGCAGGGGAGATGGTATGTTCTTTAGGTGCTCTGGCTGGGCATATGCACAGCCCAAATACCCACTGTCCAAGTGATCTGCATTTGGGTGCTGGTTCTTTTTCTTAGGGGTTTTGTTTGTTTGTTTGTTTTTAGCCTTCTAAAAACAAACTTAGGATTCATCAGATGGAAATGATCTCATCACATTACAGATTTGCTTTCCTGGGAAACTAAACTTCTGGTGGAATCATGGGAAAGTCTCACCTTCCCTTTTTTATTTTTCTTTAACCAAGTTTCTATTGAAATTAGCTTGGCAGGCTAACAACTCAGAAGCTGAGAGACAAAAGGCAACCCTTTGTTACTATTAGGTTTTTTTAATCTCATTATTTGCTTACTGATCTCATGATTTTGGGGAGATGGCAAGTGATTTTTGAATATTTAATGACATATATCCAGACTATAGAGAAGGCAGGGCCCTCATAATACATTTTACCAACACAGTAGTCTGTCTCACTGCCAAGAAAAAAAGAGAAGTAAATCCCAATAATTAATTACTGCTCTATCTTTTGTAGTTTTCTTTGAGCTGCAACACTTTCTGTTTACTCCTACTCTTTTTCTGCCTTTTACAAATTCTTTGCACAACTGGAAACCCAGCTCAGCAGATCCAATCCAGTATCACTATAGTCAAGCAAGGAAAGACTTGGCTCCTCTTCAAAGGGAGCTTTTATCAAGTGTCTAGTGTGATGTGACAAAGCAGGGAAGTGTGCCATGGATGCGAGGCTTCCAAATCCCCCTTTTCTACCTCGAATAAACTTGAGAGCGATTACCTTTGCCAGGGTGATGAACCCTGCCAATATGCATCTTGTTTACAGCTGTGCTGAGTTTTTAACATGTTTTCCTGTTTTGGACTAGGACTACATGCCCACTTTACACCCCAGATAAAACCCCATTTAAAATACCAAGTTTCAAATATTTTGCCACTAGAGCAATAGAAACCAGAAAGCTGTTTCAGGCTGGCACCCCAGCTGCCCCAGGACACCAGTGCTCACGTGTGCAAAGTTGGGCTTGGGCCCCAGCAGACCTGCAAGGTCTCGCTGTCAGTGCAGGAAAGCTTTGGATGGGGCCCGTAGAAACTGAAAAGATTTGTCCTGGGACTATTTTATTGTGCTTAGGACAAGCATGTGCTACCTGGTGTGAGCAGGCTCTGGACGCTGCTCTAAATTCCAGATGAAAATTTCACAGCATTTACCATTTCATTTTGCCCTATTTTGTTTTGGTTTGTGTGTTTCCCTTTCATTCCTAGATTCTGCTTTATTCATAATTTTGGTGAATTTGGATCATTGGATTGAAGTCTTATTTCAAAAAAAAAAAAAAAAAAACCAAACAAACCACCACATTACTTGGCAAAGCATTTTTGTTTAACTGATTTCCCTGTTGCCTATAGCAGTCACTTTAAAAATGGCTGCTTTTACTTGAAAATACTCTCTTTCTTTTTTCTCTCTCCTTTTCTTTTTCCCCCCTCTCCTTCACAAGAACCAGGGTAGTTTTCAGAGGAACATTAATAGGAAAAATGCACATCAGCACCCTGCGAAATTTTCATGTTTGGCTTTGAATCTATCAGGTTCTATGGGGAAAAAAAAATATGTTGTGAATTTTCTAGTTTAGTGACTTTGTAGTTTGGTGTTCTTGCCTTGCAGTTTGGGCAGAATACACTGGAGGACAAGAGCTTTTCTCCCTGGTTATTGCTGCCTCTGCCCTGTGTTTTGTCCGGCTGGCCCCAGCCCACCGCTCCGTGCCCAGACAGCCAACTGGTTTCCTCCTCGTTTCTCTGGATACCCTTCTTCCCTCTTTTTGTTGACTAAAACGACATGAAACCCTCTGTTTCAGTTGCAGGGAAAATGGTGCTGAACCTTTCTTTGCCAAGGACTCACGTGTTACCTCCGAAGCAGTTTGCAGATGGTGGTGGGATACCAGCCCCAGCTCCTGGTTGAACTGGACACCGTGTGGGATGAGGCACGGCGCTGCGGCCGTGCTCGTGCTCAGGACTGGCGTGGGGCCACGTACGGCACGGTGCTGCGTGCGAAGGCACCCTCTGCGGTGAGGAGGGCTTTCTAGTGGGCCCATGCACCAGTTCAGCTCTTTGCTGCTTTGCCCACCTCACGTGTGGAGAAAAACCTTGGCTTAGCCTGGGCGAGAGCTACCTTTGAGCGCTTGGAAGGGGGAAGCGCCTTATTGCAGGTTAGTACATGCTGCTGGGAAGTAGCCTTGGACCTCGGCCAGCCCGAAGCAGGGAGGTGGCAAAGCTGCCTTTGATGCTTCAGCTCCTATTGAGTGGTAGCTCCTGGAGGGGTGGCCCCGCAGGCAGAGCCACGGCAAGTCTCTCCGACAAGCTGTTCCCATTCCTGCTCTCCGTGGATGCGGCAGCCCACCTGCTCTCTGCTGTGCTGGAATATCAGCCGGCGCTAGCCCCTTGGCTCTGTTGTTTCAGGCCGCAATGGGTAGTTTTTAATCCCTCTATTCAGAGTTTTTTGAGGAACAGGAGGAGAAACATACGGCATATGCTCACCTCGGCTCCCAGGAGGCGTGGGCGAGTGTGTCCCAGCAGCTGCTGCGGTAATCCTTGTCCTTCTGTCCATGACTGCATCCAAAGGTGTGCTCAGAGTGCCTGGGCATCACCCCACAACCAGGTGGGCTCCACCGACTGGGCAGGGTTGTGGGGGGCAAAATCCCTTCCTCCTCCCCTCTGCAGCCTAATAGGATCATGGGCAACGGCATGTGCGGTGCAGAGGGACTGGAGGAGGGACTCCATCGTCTCATGGGTCTCCTTCAGGCAGACTGGCTCCACAGCAGTGCTGGGGGCACCTTGAAGGCACGGGTTATCCCACAACAGTCACACTGGGGCAGAGGCTTTTGGGGTACGGGTGCCTTAGGCATTTGGAAGTTGGTTGGATTAAGGCCTCAAGTTTGACCAAAGAGGGTCTATGTTGAGATCTGGGCTGGACGGATGGACCCGTGGTCTGAAAGCACATGAGATGTCTGCAGCAGCAGTAGGTGGGGGCAGGCTGCAGTGCTCAGCCACTGGAGACCTGCCTCCTGGATCCCGTACCGCCTGACCTCTTCTCATCAGATCTCCAGCACATCACATCTAGATGTACAGTCATTGCTCCTTGTCCTGGCCCTCATCCCAACCCTACTACAGTCAACATGAACGGTGTCGGTGGCATCCGTGGAACGAGCATCTCCTCTTCTCCCTTTGCTTGTTCCCTCCTGCATCCCCTCCTGCCTACCCTGATCTCGCTCTCTCGCTGCATCACCTGCTCTGGGCACCATCTGGTGAATTTTGGGCTGTCTCATCTCACCAACTGTCGTTTGTCCTGGCTGTGGTGTAAACGTGCTCACAGTTTGCATCAAAGGACCCCTAAACCATTCGTTTTGTGGACCAGCCGGCCTGTCGGAGAGGAGCCAAGCAGTTGGCACTCAATAAGCAACAAGCATTAATAAAAGCATTACAGTGAGGTTAGTGCCTCATTAAAGTAATGCTAACGAACCGGCTGCCTTCCAGAAGTATGAAATTTTAACTAACACTTCCTCCTTCTAATTTTATGTATAATTAAATCTTCCTAGGGAGGCAATATTCAGTTTTCCAGGCTGCTACAGCATAAGCAAAGCGCAGTTCGGAGGAGTTGCTCTGGAAATGCACCGGTGCTCCGGCCCCATCCTGCAGCCTTATCGCACACGGTGGAAAAATTTGGCGCAGCCACACTGTGTCCTGGAGCTCACTGTACCGTAAGCACCAGCACTCTGGGGTGCACACCAGCACCGGGGGGGATGCAGTGGTACCCACAGCCCTCCCTCTCCCCGCCGTGCTGGCTCAGGGCTCTGCCCGTGCCCCATCCGCTGCGGGTTTGATCCGCACCCACCTCTGACCCATGCTCCCAGCCCTGGCCACAGCCAGCGCACCCGGGTTAGAGCAGCTGAAAGCAACCGCTAATTCAGACCCAGGCTGGCACGGGTCTGGCCCCGAGGTGCAGGCAGTGCCATTCATCGCGGCTCTTCCCCGCTTGCCAGAAGCAGGGTGCAGCTGGGCCAAAGGCTGGGCCAAAGGCTGCCGTTGGCTTGCAGAGATACTGAAATGAAAGGCTCGGCAGCTCACGTTTGCTGCTCAACACGCTTTGCCAGGTTGTGTCCAGGAGGGAGAGGTCCCACGGTTTGTGTGCGGGAGCTGCGGTGCCCCGTGGTCCATGGGCACTCGCTGCTCCGCAAGCAGAATCCGAGCTTTGCCTGATGGAAACTGCTGGGTTTGGGGGCTGGGGACTGCTGCGTCTTGGCCAAGTGTCTCAGATGGGATTTGTGCCGGAGGGGTTTTGCTCTGGGCCCTCCTCCAGCCTCCTGGAGCACTCTTAGGGTGGTTCCAGGTGGTTCTCCTGTCTCCCTACGCAGCCCCCGGGCTCAGACACCCAACAGCCCCGCGGCTCCATTGTAAAGCAAATTAATTCTCCCCTGCGCAGAGGCATGGCCGTGCTCTCGGAAAGGTTTGGCAGCGGCAGTGAGGAAAGCAGCTGCTCCAAGACTCACAGCCCCTTTTTTATTCCATTTGCCTGGTTTTAGCAGCATGTGACAGGCACGTGAGCGACGGTGCTGCTGGACACGCAGCCAGCGGGGCATCTCGCTGGCCGGACGGCTGAAGCTGCTGCCTTTCCTGCTCATGTGTGAGCACATGGCTTCTCTCTGCTGGTCCTCCTCCCCTCACCTCCCACAGGTTTCTGTTCTCACGCTCTCTTTGAAGCAAACCCAGAGGCTTCATTGTCAAAGGACGGTGTTTGATGGATGAATCCCTTTCTTTTACTTCACCTGATAGGGAGGGTACAGGGCAAACCCAGTGTTTTTAACAATAAATACCACTGTCTTGAACAGGAACAACCAATCCAAATGGTTTCAGCTATGTTTAGCAGCCCGTTTGGATGGTCTGTCCCGGGGAGATGGTGTCATCAGAGCGAACTTGGTGTCACACCGCTGTCTGATGTTTGACTTGTTGCAGAGACTGACTCAGAGCTCGACGCAGCTGCAGGTTTGTGCTAAGGATGTTCCCCTGCTGCTTCCTAAAGCTTGGGGGTTAGAGGCAGCTACACAAGCAGCCACTCGGCTTTTGGGTACGTGTGCCTGGGGCTGGCAGTGTCTCAGGGTGAGGGACAGCCACAGCCTGGGGGACTCCACGTCTCTCTGCAAATTTTCCTCTTCTTTTCAGGCATTACAGCACAGCTTTTTGTCTTGCAAAGTCCCCAGCTCTGCAGACAAGCACTATCCTCACTGCAGTGAAATTAATAGGGTGTCTAGGGGCAAAGGTAAAACTAAAGCACATAAGTAAATGTTTGCAGGATCAGGACCTTATTCAGGCATAAATCAGGTAGCTCCAGCCAACAATAGAATTACCTAAGTATAAAATCCCATGTAAGCCAGTAAGATCAGCTCCAAACCTGCTATGAATTTGCTTTTTGTTTCCATGCCAAGAATATATCACTTCTAACTGCTGCAATCAGGTCTGGTCCTTTTTATTTTTTTTAAGTGCTTTTGGGCACATTTATTTCCCGTCGCCAGCAGATACGCACAGAGCCTGACGCTCCTTCTTTTCTTGGGCATGCCCCAGCCTGCTTCGCCCACAATAAATTGTCGTTATCGGGGAATATTCTTTTTCTTTCCTTGCCTTTTCTGTTACTGCATTCAGTAAACAAAGGGACAGCAGTGACGATCCAAAACTGTTCTTTGTATTTGCCTGGGAACGGAGTCAACTGTTGGTCTTTTGTTGTTGGGTTTTTGTTCCTTTTTAGCTGGTGACCATTTAAACGGCTACTGGTACCTGTGGTGCAGCATATACCGGTGTTGCAGGATTTGTTACCAGGTGGCAGTGGGCAATCACAGGACAGGGAACAGCATGTGGGAGGTGTCACATCAAACCAAAGGTCCAGGGCACAGGGGTCCCTACTGTCCCTCTCAGAGAACATGACAGCAGCCTGCAGGGTTCTCCTGGTTGTTGTATGTGCCCCAGTTTCCCCAAATCTCAGTGCGCTGTTTTGAGATGGTGCCCCAAGACAAGAAGTCTGGTGATGTTTGCACCCAGCTGAGCCAGGATGAGACTGGTTCTTGGAATTGAGCTTTGGCAAAATGGCTGGCAGAAGGAAGGCAGGGAGAGATGGTAGAGAGAGAAGGAAGCCGGAGGCTCTTTTAGCTTGAGGGCAAACTTTTATCTGTGCAGCAGCAGAGCAGGCAGTGAAGGCAGCTCTTGGAGCGGTTTCTTCCTAGCAGACACCAGGAGAAGTGTCCTGGCTCCCGTTCCCATCCCCACCTGTCCCTCCAACTCCAGCCCACGAAAGGGCACTCCAAAAGCCCGGGCAGAGCCTCCCCTGCCCCCTTACACCGCGACACAGCAGTCCCCAGGACAGCAGCTGTGAGAAACAGGTATGGGTTTTCCAAGCGACATTGAGGCTCATCAATCATTTTTGAAAATGGCCCAGAGGGTCCTAATTTACGTGCTATAGAAAAACAGTGTCTGTGATCTGCTTTGTTGTGAACACCTCATATAGTGGAAATTTTAATAGGCTTTGCCTTCTCAGTCTTGTGTCCACCAAAATGAGTCCCAAATCCACAGAGTCAAAAAAAAAATGTTCGAGGAGAATTTCTCCTGGATTTTACCTCGCACCTCACTGCGGTACTTTGCCATGCCTTGAGTTTGCCATGGAAAAAATAAGCAGCCCGGGTCCATTGAATCTCAAACCTTATATTAAGCATTTACTGTCTGGTCTCCAGGGCAGAGCCACCGTCCTGCTGTCGGCCGGCTCAGCCCTCAGACCTGCCCCGGCAGGACTGGGTGGCTGTGAGCAGCATCTCACCCTGCCAGGACACGGCAGGCTGGAGGAGGGATGTGTGCCCTCCCGCCTGGAGCTGGGGTAATTCACTGACTCCTGGGGACTGGCCAGCAAGGACAAGGACCTGGTGCAGAGGATGGATGTTTAACGTTGCAAAAGTTTCTGGAGGTTTGCTCTATAATTCTCATTATGTAAAAATGCCAGATTTCAGTGTTTACTTGAAAAGAAAAAGGGGGGTGGAGGGGTGATAGTTTCTTACTGATTATGGATTCATTTTTTTAATTGTGTACCCATAATGTGATGTCATGCAAAAAAATCTAAGCCCTACAGAAACTCATTTCAAAATGAGTAACTGCAACATTTTTTGTCTAAAAAGGATGTTGCAGTATTGCCGGGACTTCCCTTCTCCCCCACCTCTTCACCAGAATACAATATTCTGATATAACTGATGGGGCATTTGAACTCTGATAGCATTTGCTTCTACCCAGTTTCTCGTGAAAACCCTCTTGTCAGTTCGCAGAGCTACAGGAAGGTACGTAAGCTTTACTCCCCCACTTTCTCCATCCCAGAAGAAAGATGAGAACTGGAAAATTCCTCCAGTTCCTCAGCAGAGAGGTTGAGGTGATAAGGCTCTGCACAAAACAGCTCTGGCAAAGGGCTCTCACAGCAGTTTTATCTGCTTGCTGGGCTGAAAATCGTGACCTCAGCCATTGCAGCAGATGCTCTCTGGAAGCACTCTGCAATGAAATCTGTTTAAATGGCAATAGCAGAACTGTTGGAATAATTTATACATCTGAGCTAGCAAAGGTGTTAATCTGTCTCAGGGGCAAAAAAAAAATCCTGTGAAAGTTCTAGGGGTGTTGCTTGGTTTTTCTGCACCTGAACAGGCTCTTTCTTAGGCCTGTGCCTTGTGCTTGTGCATCGCCGTGTGGAGGAGAGCACCCGGCACAGAGAGGCCACGTCTGCTAATAACGGGAAAGTCGGTGTTTGGTCCTGCTGTCAACAGGCTTTAGCTTGGAGAGAAACCTTCACTAATCAGCTTGCTTTGTAGCATTTTTACAGCAAATAAAAGATGCCTGGAATTATTTGTTGGTCACCAAGCAAATGTTTTACTGCTGAAATGTTCCAGAGGCTGTTTACAAAGTCTCGATTGACAAAAGTGCCGAAAACTTATAACCCTCCACATGCACTCCCCAGAGACAAGCCAGGCCCAGGGCTGGGAAGGGAGATGGAGATGGAGATGATGATGGAGATGGAGATGACGGAGCCTCCTCCTGCAGGAGCCGCAGGAATCACCAGGGGCTGAAGAGTGGGGAGAAACTCATTTGTTATGCAAATGTCTGCTTGAGCCTGGCGTAGAGAGTGGAAAGCTCTTGAATTATTTTAAGCAGAGGACAAAAGTTCTTTCCCTCCCCCTATCATCTTGGATCCTTGTAAAAACAAAACAAAACAAACCAGAAACCTCTGTGTGAACCATCTGACAATGATCAGCACTCCGCTTTCCTGGCAAGAGCGGGGTGGCCGGGCGTACACAGGCGCATGGAAATAGAACAATTAAGAAAAAAACGCTATTGGAAGCAGCCGGGCTTTATTTTGTCTCGATGACAGCATGAACTAATCATGCTCCGGCCTTATCTGTGTGAGCGTGCTGGGGACAGGCACGCTGCAGCAGGCTGAGGGGCTGTCCCCAGGTGACTGGCAGAGATGCTTCCCCGCTGCCTACCTGGGCAAGGAGGGAAGCAGAGGGGGCTATTTTGGATGCACGAAGCACTTGAAGGCCAAAAGTTCAAGCTGGCAGCCTGGCTCATGCAGAAAAGCCACCCGTGCGTGGCGGCAAGCTTCCTGCACCGGCCGGCGGCTGGGCTCTCCCGGCTGCTGCTCCCGCCCGGGGCACCAGCCACAGCTTTGCATGAGCAGATGTGCATTTCACGGCTGCTAAGAAAATCCTGTCAGTATTTACATAGCGTCCAAGGGCGCTGAGGGGACAAAGCAGAGCCTTTCCATGCTGCCGCATGCCGCCATTCCCGTGGGGAGAGCGGCCGAACCTGGGCCGCGTGCTCCTGGAGCCAGGGGCTGTGCGAGAGAGTGGCTCTGCCCACCAGGAGCTGCAGCAAAAACCTGTTTTCCAGACAGATTGCACCTCGCCGGAGTGGTTTTCCTCTGAGCCGAGTTCTCCCCCAGCCTCAGCATCCCTGTGCAAAAGCCCAGGTGGGCAGCTGAGCTCCGACATGCAGAGCGCTGGTTCAACCGGAGATAAACCAGCTTTTAAAAAGGGGCTTCACATGGGCTATTGCCCTGCACTGGCACTTAGGCAGCTGCCGGTCGCTCCCCAGCTGGGCACTCACGAGGGACGCACAGGGCTGGGCTCACAGACCCATATTTTGCGGCTACCAGCATAGCACAAGGGGCCGGGAGGATGCAAGTCTTATTTAACGTGAGACTTTTGGGGCCCATGACTGGCCATGTTGGTCAACCCCCTGGGAAGCAAGGGGAATCCCTCCCCCTCGCACCGATGTCTGCCTGTCTCTTCCCCTGCCCAGGGCTGGGGAGGGGGCAAGGAGGGGGTTTGGGTCCCCATGGACCCGAGATTCCCACTGGTTCTGCAGCCCTATGGTCACACGTGGGTGTACCAAAAGAGCCCGCTCCCATGGAGCCGCCTGCTTGCCTCGCTGGGCAGCTGCTGGCCCGTGGCAGCACCGCGCTGGCACGACCCGGCCGCTGATGGGTCCTGGCTTCTTCCACACAACACGTCACGCGGGGTCGCTTCCGACGATTCCTGCCTGGGGCTTCTCCGCAGCCGCATCCCAAACACGTCGGGGACACGAGCTGCACGGTGCCGCTCCCACTCGGAGGCACCTGGGTCCCCGGGGCTTGGCTGTTGTCCCGAAGGAGGTGAGTGAGCCCAGGGAAAACCCTTGATGAACTTTAAACAACTCCCCAAAAGCCCCAGCCAGCCTGGCAGAGTTAAGTTCAGGTCGGTGCGGGCTCTGCCAGCTCCTCGGCTCAGTGCCAGCTCGCATCCCAGGATCCCGCTGGCGCAGGTGGCATCCCTGCGAGCTCATGGCTCGCTTTGTCCCCGGCTCGGCTCTCTCCTGCGCCGCGCAGGGCAGCCACAGGCACTCGGCCCTTACGCGTGGCACCGGCTGCACACGTGTGCCGTGTGTGGCAGGGGGTGAGCTGCCGCGCTGGCGCGTTCCCGTCGCATGCCCTGCCTCGCTGCCGCTCCATCTCGTGGGAGCCCCTGGGATGAGGGAGAGGAGGGAGCACGTGCCTCCCCGTGGGGAGGACTGGACAAAGCCCCCACCATCGTCAGCACCACAGGGTTACATTAGTTTTACTGTGTTACCTCATTCAATGGGAGATGAACTGACTCAACCTGTTGTAAGAGAAGCTGAAAATTTTAGGAAAAAACAATTTCCTGTATAAGCCTACTGATTTGAAGAAAAAAAGGTTTTCTTTTTTCTCCAGGAACTTCTGAGCTTTCTGTGTCTGAAAGATAAACTTGGAGATCACTTTATTATTCAAGTATGTCTACAGTATAGGAGAAAAAAACAGATTTGGTATCTGTTTATGTAATTAAATGTTTTTCCAATTGACAGCATGTCTGAATGTAAACGAGACAAATAAGTATCAGGATGCAGAGAGAGGTGTAACAGATTTGTGTAGGAATGCCAGAAAAAGAGGTGAAATGGAACTTTCTCTTCGCTCATAGCTTGCCTTCCTGCTAAGTTTTGCTCTTTCTGCCTAAGTTTGATGGTAAATTGCATGTAAGCAGTTGCTTTATAAAGCAAACATTGCAAGTTTAGCCTGATTTACAATTGCAGTGGCCTTATGTGGTTGGGAAGGTTTTGTATCCATAAGGTGGAAAGGACCAGGAAAGCAAAAAGGCTCGTTCCAGGGCCATAAGCTAACTGGAGTGAGCTCAGCTGCTTTTGCTAGTCATATCGTGACTAAAAGAATTACTATCGTGAATAAAAGAATAAGCATGGTGTGCCACAACAGCTCGTCCTTGGAGCTGAACTGTGACCGGCTGAGACTGAAGGTGACACTGAGCCGGGGAGGTTGGTGACTGCCGCCCAAGCGCTGGCTGGAGCTGCGCAACCACCGCTGCGGTGGCTGCAGGGCAGAGCAAACGGCATAATTTTCCTCGGCATGGTGGGGTGACGCCGGCAGGACTTCCCCGGTAATCCCAGTGCTCCTCCGTGGGGCCGCCTGCTACCAACCAGGTGTGAGTCAGCTGCAGTGAAAGGAGCTCGGGTTTGCAGTACGGTGGCGCGTGGACCACATTTTCCTCTATGCATAAAATGCTTCATTTCCTCAGTGCCATGTCTGCGCTGCAAATTCTCCACTGCAATTCTTCAGTGCTTAAAAGCAGTTGCTCTCATGGGCATTTTTTAAATAGTTAGAAAAATCTGTGTGGGCATTACGATGTTTGTTTTCTCTGATAACTATTTTTAATCTTGTTTTCCATTTAAAAAAAAAAAAAGAAAGATCAACATAGATATTAATTGAAACTGTGCCTTTAAATATGGCATGCTAATAGCTGCACAAAGCTAAACACAAAATCAGGGAGAGTTGGAGTATGTGCCTAAAATCTGTGAGAGGCTAAAGCTTTTTATGACGCTTGCTTGGCACACCACCGCGAGCCCAGGGACCGAGGCCAGGGCACTGCACTGGCCAGCTGGCACCAGAGGGGTTAAAGAAGCAGGTTCACCCTGCAAGGAGGGAGCTGGAGCTGGAGCTGGAGCTGGCGCTGGCGCTGGCCTTTCCAGGGGAAGGTGCTGGCATCAGCTCCCCCAGTCTTCCCCATGGCACCCAACCTCAGAAGGCAGCAAGGGGGATGTTTCACTTTATGTCCCATTGGTTTCCAGCGTTGGAGAGGAGCCCTGCAGGGAACTGCACCCTCCCCCAGTTCCCTGGCCCTTCGCTGGGGCTCTCTGCTTTTGTTGCCTTTGCCAGGGACTTGGCCAAGCGATGTTCTGCCTGAGCCAAAGGGGAGATGGCCGAGAGGGTGCCGTGCTCCCCGGGCGAGCTGGGGATGGGGGGGCCCTGTGGCGGGGTCCTGCGGGAGCAGGGGCACCCCGAAAGCGGAGGCAGAGTCTTGCTCCACAGTGCTGGCGGTGCCACATCATGCTCGGTGCTGTGCCGTCCGAGAGCACGTGTGTCCCGCTTTGGTTTTTAGGAACCCAGTCTTTCCCCCGGGGTTGTTCATGCCCGAAGCCGGGGAGGGAGGACGGGGGATGGCGGTGTGTGGGAAGTGCAGTGGCACAGACCCTGGCGAATCTCATGCCGAGCTATTTTAAGATTTTTATCTTGCTGCCCTCTGACAAAAATGTGCTTTGGAGCAGAGCTTATCATCTGCAGTTTGGCACATGGCGGGGGGAGCTGGTGAGGGGGTGATGGAGTTTATCCCTGCAAGCTGGGGGCAGGCGATGCAGAGCAGGCGAGCCGGCGCGGCAGTGGGTGCTGCTGCAGTGGTGGGTGCTGCCGCAGTGGTGGGTGCTGCCGCAGCGGTGGGTGCTGCTGCAGTGGTGGGTGCTGCTGCAGTGGTGGGTGCTGCTGCAGTGGTGGGTGCTGCCGCAGCGGTGGGTGCTGCCGGCGCAGCCGCAGGTGCATGCCGTGGGAGATGGGCATGAACGGGCACAGGCTTGACCCAGCCAGCCTGTCTGGCAGCTCTCCAAGGGGACAGATTAAAAAAACGAGTATCTGAGCCAAAATCCCAGCCCAGGTCTGAATCGGGCGAGTGCCAAGCTTTGCTGTGCTCCCGGCTTCCCAGCATCACCCAGCCCACGGGGTGGCCGAGGTCAGACCTTGACTGGGACCTTCCCTACCTCTAGTTTCTAAACTTTGGATCATCCTAAACAGGGTGCATGCCCTGTGGTTGCCACCACCATCACCAGTTCCCACTGGCTCTTGGGGCAGGGTGAGGGGTTGCTGGGCTGGGGGGGAGGAAAACACCCTGCAGACCAACCCCCCCGGGATGAGAGCAACTCTGCAAACACTCAAACTGGTAGCACCACCCCCCCACCGGTGTGAGCCTGAGGTTCATGTGAGTTATCACCCTCGCCCTCGCGGCTGCTGGGGCTGGAGATTAAGGAGCTGCTCCTTATCGGCTGCCGGCCCCGCACGCGGCCCCGCACCCGCGGGGCTCCTCTTTCGGTCTTACTCACTGGAGAAATGAGTAAGCCTGTTGTAACCGTCACGCTGTGATGCTCTCAGGCAGCAGGCTCGGGCTGCACGTGGTTGGGTTGGGGTGCGTTGTTTTTTCTCAAGCCTCTCGGCACACAAACCTGTAGTAACCAGGACGCGTTGCAGACACCTGCGGGAGCTGGGGCTGTGCTGGAGCTCAGTGCCTTGCACGTATGGAGCTTGCCGTGTCTGATGAGGATGGGAAGAGGAAACTCCGTGTGTATGTGCATGTGTGTGCAAGAGGGGCAGAGGGGAAATCCAGGGTCCTCACTGTGCCAACAGCCTGGCAGTCCCTCACTCGCAAAGAGACAGCACACCTGCTCCCAAACCCACCGCCCTGGGTTGCACAAAGCCCTTGGACCAGTCGCTGAACCTGCACCCAACTCCTGTGTGTGTCCATCCATCCATCTATCTGTCCAGGCAGGTCTCAGCCCCCCCGGCACCACACTGGGATGCTCTGCACAGCGACCATTTCTGGCAGTTTAGACAGCAGCTACAAGAAAATATTCATGTACTCTTGAGCTTTACTCAGCACATGACCTGGATGGTGCCAATGGTATAAACATTTGGATTCAATTTATTAGTTTTTTTCTTCAGGTTCTGTCTCGGCTGGGCAGCTGCAGAGCGGCTCTGGGGCTGGGGCTGCTCTCTGGCCCACAGGGAGAGGGGCCAGGGCAGGCAACTGGCAGTGCCTGGCCAGGGCAGCCTGGCAGCATTTACCCAACTTGATGGGATTTTTTTTTTCTTTTTTTCCATTCAAGCCTGTACAGAGCTGCTGGCAGGACTGGAGTTTTCATCCAGATTGCAGATGCCCAAAATATCTGTATTCTGGACTGAGCAGACTGAGGCTGATGTGCCTGGGGTTGGATGATTGAAGAGAGCGCAGAAGGACAGACAGACCCCCCCCCAGGCAAAGTGCCTGAGCACGTACGGCAGCAGCGGGTAAGAGGATGGGGAACACCACTGAGCACTGCTCAGCCCAGGGCTCCCTCCAGCAGGAGCCAAGCACGACGCTGGACCGTACGTGCCCATGTCCCAGCCACAATTCTCAGCGTGTGAGCTTTTTACTACTTTTCCCAGCCTGTTGAAACGTGAGCTCAGTCCAGGACATGGTTTTGACCCAGACTAGCTCATGCTCATCCCAGCAATGCCTGGGCACAGCTCAAGGGCTGGGTCCTGCCCAACCTTGTCCAGCCTCCCAGCAAACTGGCTGCGTCCACGCCAGCGATGGCTGCAGCTTACTGGGACAGAAGCAATGTTTCTAGCCCTAGGTAAATCGGAAAAACAGTCCCAGATTTAGCCTGCAGGCCAGGGCTGGGCTGAGCTGGGGCAACAGTAAGTGATGGGGCTCCTGCAAAGCTTCAGTCAGCCCTGGGGGTGCTCTAGGGTGGGCTCAGCAAACAGAGAGCCCAGAGAGGGAAAACACTGCAGCACGTGGTGGGCAGAGCGGGGTGGGTGAGCGCGGAGCCCAGCACAGTTCATGGACCTCCTGTCCTGAAATGCCTGAGCACCCGTAACTGGTCCTGCCTGCCACTAAATTTGGTTATATTGCTGTTATGTTATGCTCCTCATTTTAAATTATCTTCTAATCTACAGTTCATCGGGCATCTTCAGCAGCCAGGGTTTATGAAATAAAAGTGAAAATCTCAGTTGAAATAATGCATTCACATGTATTCTCTCACACACACACACGAAGACACACAGCTATTGGTAGAAACGTGTTTGTTCATACATACATGTTTCTAATCCAGTTTATATATAATAGAAATATATAAACATTTTTGTACATATAGAATTCATTGGAAACAGGAAACCAAACTAGTTTACCTTACTAAAGTGGCATGAGTAGCATGCACCGCTGCAAATAAAGTAGGATGTGGGTTTCAGAGGGTTTTTCTTCTCCTGAGGGCTCATTCTACCATGCCTATGTTTAAAACCTGCTAATTTTAAAGCCAGCTCACAGAACACTAATGGTATGATTATTTCACTTTCATTTTGCAAAGCTCAAGCTTTGCTTAACATGCTAGCATGTAAGCAGCTCATGTAAACACAACCAGCTGATGCCACTGGAGAAAGCAAATGACTCTCAATATCTGCTTGCGCATGCTGACCCCTCAGTGTTTATCTAGAGGTAGAGATTAAATGGGAACCACTCAAGTGTGCTTAGTCTGATTTTAAAAGATCTTTTGAATGTTAAACATGTAATAAGATGCTTAGTGCTATTTTCAAACCAAGACGTGTTCCTGGCTGATTTACAAAAGGCCGCAGGTCTCCAGCTTCAGTGGGTAAATGCCTTTAAAAATCGGCTCCTGGGATTTTGAGGCTCATCGATTCAATAGGACTTACTTAATGATCAGGCTGCCCGAGCTGCTTCCCAAAGTGGGAGTTGAGTTCCGCTCAAGATGGGTATGGTGGCTCTTGAAAGAAGATACAGAACATCCTTTAATAAGGGGCTAATAATACTAGTGGTGTCCTGGTGCAATTTTTAATATCGCTTGTCTCTCCTCTCTGCTGTACCACACCGGTTTGGTGGATGGGGTGTGCAATGGTGGTCCAGCCCCCACATTGCTGCCTGACACCGGGCAGGCGGCTCCAGGAGCCAGCCCCTCGCACGGGGGGGATAACGTGGATCGTAACCTGGATAATGGGCACCGTCACGCCTCTGGTAAATGTGCAGCTCGTGACATGTGAATGCAGCAAGCCCAGGGACTGCTGCAGAGGCTGCAGCTCAAAGGTGCCCGTGGGGAGAAGGAAAAAATACTTACTTTGTGTATATGCACATGAATTTTTATGTATAAACTATATATGTGTGTTTAAACAAATCTGTATATAATTATAAATTCAAATTATATACAAGTTTATATATATACAAATAAATAAATTTACTCATGCACATATATTTAAGGATCTCCAGAGAAAATCATGCCCTGTGATCACGGGCAGTGCTGCCCTGAGCTCCTCTGCAGGCAAACACCTGTGCCATGGTGGCATTGCTCTCACCCCACCCCGGCCCTGGGTTTAGCAGCTGAGGCTGGGCACAGGCTGTACCCACTGCAGTCTGGTTCACCAGGGATGTGCTGTGCCTTTATCGCCCAGGTTGACCCTAAATCACTGCAGCACTTTCAGAACAATCTCCGACTTCTCCATCTCTGGTGTCTCCATCTCTCATCTTTCCATGACCAGCTTCTCCATCTCCAACCTCTCCATCACCACCATCAGCCTCCCGACCACGGGCACACAGACCTAATAAATCTAAGCCTTTAATTTGCCCTCCCCCACAGCATGGCCTTATCTGAGCCACCGTCCCTCTCGCTGTGCCTTGTCACACCTCTGTGTTTTCCAGGTTTGTGCTGCTGGTGTCACCAAAAGGATAAAACTGCAGTTATTTGGCTTTGGGTTTAGGTACAGATTCCCCCAATAACACGTCCCTGGTTGTGTGGTCCCACACGACGTGTCTGACATGGCAAGGAGGCTCTGCCTGGGAGGGGATTTACAAACCCTCTGGTTTTATCTCATGCAAGGTTCCACTTTTTTGATTATTTATGTAGCGAAAACTATGCAAAAACTAGGGGGGGGACACACGACACGGACGGACGACACGTATATATCCCATTGCTAAAGAAAGACTCAATAAGGGCAGAGGTGGCTTCTGGCCCAGGGTGCCAGGACCACTGAGGCTGGAGAAGCCCTGATCATCGTTTACAGCTGGTTATTATTCAGGTCACAAGAAGACCTGATGACTTTGGTACCCAAGGGAGATTTATGTATCACCCCCCACCCCTGGTAAGTTCAGGAAGTTTTCTGCAGCTCTCTGGGAGAGCAGGGCTGGCGCAGCGGTATCAGCAGCTGCAGGTCTATCGGGCTGAGCAGAAGCTTTTCCAGGAACTATCTAGTGAAACACATGACCATGCCCCCAGCCGAAGGGCGATACGTGACAGGCATTCACCAGGCTCCCAGCGAGTCAGTTGACTTTGTTATTCAAACTATTTTAGTGATGGTTTTTAATCCCAGGCTTAAGTTTTTCTTTTTTTTCTCTCTTTTTTTTTATTCCTTTCTTTTTTTCTCTCTGAACAAGGGAATCTCTACGCTGGCAGGATTCAGAGAGGCACAAAGGAGGGAAAAACAAGTTTCAGCCAGAAGAGAGAAAAAAAAAAAAAAGATGCTGTTAGCATTCCCTGTATGCGAGGGGGGGGTAAAAACATTTTGCTGTGAACTTTATTTTAAAGGGTAAGTGCCAACAGCAGCCCAGTTACTATGCAAATAAATCCTGCGCTCAGCCTTTCCCGCTCAGCCGTAAAGTTTTGGCGCGGGGGCTCGTTACCCGTGGAAGCTGGGCTGTGGGGGCCGGCAGTGCCCGCCGGGGCAAGCCCTGGCCCTCGATGGTAGCCCACGGGGCTCCCCGCGTGTCTCAGCCAGCTAAGGCGGGGGGAAGCGCTGCAGGGACGTGGACTCGGTGCCCCTCTGCCTCTTATCACGAGTGGGTTCGGGTGGCCGCTAGCAGCAGAGACCTTGGCTGTGCCTCGAAATCTCACCCGAGCCATCCCCGTCCCGCAGCGGGGAGGGTCTGGCACCAGCCACGAAGCTCTGTAGGCAGCCCGGGGGACAGGGATGTCTCTCGGCTCGCTGCTGCGGGTGGATAGGGAGGGGATGCCAGGCTGCGACTGGGCTCATCCAGGCGATGACCGAGATCCCGGCACTAGTATTTATGGTGACGCTTCCCCATGACGGCAGAGGGGCTGCACATGCTCCAGCCCACGCAAGCCGAACGAAGCTCACCCCGACAGCCCCGGTGCGATGGTTTCCTATGAAAAAGATGTGAATTTGTCATGCAAATGACTGGGCATGGGGGCACAGCTGCTGGGAGGTGGCCTGGACTGGGTGAGCCACCAGCATGGCCACGGGGATGTGCCCAGGACAAGGTCTGGTCCAACCCCACAGCCGCTCCCACCCAGAACCTGTGCCAAGCAGATGGTGCTGCCCGGGCTGCCCTGCCAAAACCACCCGGTTCTGGCCGCTCCTCCCCGCGTCCCTGGGGCTGCACCGAAGCTCTTACAGCAGCACCGTGACCCCCCGGCTCGTGCCCACCCTGGGCTCCCGTCTGCCCGGAGCAGAGCCGAGCTGCCTGGGGCGAGTGTGCTGGGACAACATAGGGCTCAGGGTGCAGGTTAAAGAGAGTGCTCCATCAAGCACCGCATGCATGCATGCAAAAAAACCAAAATAAATTAAAAAAATACCACACTTTTAAGCAATTGCCAAGTGGTTTAAGCACTTGTCCTGTGCTACCCTGACCAGCCCCACAGCCATTGCCTCTCATGCACACCCCACCGCTAATATGCCGCATTTAACTCTTGGCCCTCTTAACACAGTGACTCATCAGGCTCTCCCCACTTTCCCAGCCTAGCACCAGGCCAAGAAACCACTTCGACTCCTTTTTGGGGGGCTGCAGGTTCCCTCGCCACCTGCCATTGCAACTCCACTTCCACCCGGGAAGCTGGACAGCAGATTTCATTAGTCTGCCCGGCCGCAATTTCACAGCTGGGTTTTCACAAACAGGAAGGCGGCAGGTTTGGGCTGTTGTTTTGATGTGGTTGTTTCTTGAAATGAGCCCAGAGCAAAACTGAGCAGGATCCAGGAATGGCATTCGGCAGAAGGAGGTGTGCTGCTGTTCAGCACCGCCTGCTCCTCCCTTCCTGGCGGTTTTGGCCACCTTTCAGGAAATTAGAGTCAACTAAATGGAAAATCATCACTCTTTTCACTTCAAAAAGGCACTGGACACACTTTTTTTTTTTTTCAACAACAAATTAATTTTCAGAGGCCATGGGCTTCCCATTGACCCCGGGAGATGCAGGTCCTCGGTGAAGACAAAAGCTGACGTTCAGCAGCGCCGGAGCCAGGCAGAAGCACTGCCCGAAGGTGGGCACCCCAATGCCGAACACCCCCCATCTGCTTCCAAAATCCTCCCCCCTCTCCTCCTCAGAAAGAGCATGACAGGGAGAAAGAAGAATTGCTGAACGATCTCTGGCCCCGATAGTACTTCAAAGGCAGGTTTCTCGGCCAGGCTGCACTCCCCGCCAGCGCCGTGCTGGATGCGGCACTCAGCTCTTACTCCTTTGGCAGCCCCACAGCCATATCCAGAAAGTAATTACTTAAAAAGGAAATAAATGTCACCCACATGGTTGTAAGCAAAACCCCGGGCAGGATGAACAGAGCCCCACCAGGATCTGCATTCTCACGCAATAAGAGCAAGAGAGGATTGTGCTGCTTCCATTCATCGAGAGGGGCTGTTTACTCTGAGGCGTACTGATGTCATTACATGTGCCCACTGTGTGCCTTCGAGCTCACCAGCGCAGTTGATCAGACAGTGCTGAACTGCCTCTGCTTTCGTCCTACAGCATCCTCTTCCCCCAGGATGGCTTTAGGCATCACCACCTTCAACAGGAATATAGGCTGGTGCCAAAGATGCAGGGACTTCCTGGCACTGGTTCTGCCATAACCTTTACAGAGATGAACTAGGGAACTGGCATGATCAAATAGAAGGATTTTATTTACTTTTAAAAACTGGTATTTGAAGTTTGTAATTGTCAAAATCTGAAAGCCCAATTTCTAAAGCAAGTAGGCTGGGGAAAACTCAAATGCAGCCATCTCACTAACACAAAGGAGGCTGAGCGGTGCGAGCAGCCTGCCAGAGCCTCACTGCTGCCTGCAGCCTGCCTGGGCCCTGCTGCATCGCAGACGCCCTCAGCAACCTGGCCCCTAACCAGGACAAGGCTTTGGCAGACCATTCTTGGATGGTCTTCAATTTTTGGAGGGAAAAAAAAAATATTGTAAGCAAATAACAGAAGGAAAGTCCTATCCTGAGGATCCTGGGATGAGATCTGATCTCAGCTGTCCCTGTTTCCACTGGAGCTGCACCAGGATGGCAGCACTTTACACCCTCTGCTCCCCCCAGGCTGAGCGCAAGCAGGCGCCCGGTGCTGGACACAAGCGTCGGGGATCGCACGGCTCCGGCATGGTGCTCCAGGAGCTCGAAAACCCTGAGGTGACTTGGGACACGCAGAGCAAGTAAGGGCACATGGGACACGCTGGAAGGGACGGCAGCATCCGTGCGATGCCTGTGCGGTGCAGCGCTGGGTCAGGATCCCAGCAGAGGCTCTGGCCAGGCTCTGCTGCTCCGCGGGACACATGTTCCCAACCCACACTGGCACGCTCACGGATCAGATCGGGTCAGTTTGAAAGTACTCCCTAATGGGCGTCAGCCAAGCAAACATGGCACCATACAGTATCGAATAATTTTAAAAGTTAAAATAGTTTATTGCTGTTCTTTGTAGAAATGCACTTAACTTACATCATCTGTTCTCTTCCTTTATTTGGCTGTTGGATTAGAGGCATAAAAAGGTTACGTTTACCCATTTGTTCAATGACACAACACCTTTTTCTCTTCTGCTCCGCTCATGATATTGTCCTAAGCTTCACTGGCCAACAGCCCCAAATCTCTTTTACATAAATACTGTAAATGTCTCCATAGGTTGCAGCATTGTAACAAAAGATCTACCAAAGTAGACAAAATGTTCGGTATTCTTGGTTGTTTTTTTGCATTTAAAAATATACCTAAATTTGAGATAATCTTAACAGAGTAACAATTACAATAAGAAAATAGTACAGTGCGTTGACTAAAGGAATATTCTGCTCTCCTTCAAGCCCATATTCCCTTTTGCATGGTGAAGTGATTCAGCAATTACTTAAGAACTTTTACCTACATACAATAATTTAGTAAAATGAGAATTAAACAAGGCAGATACTTACTACTATTCTTCTGTCTGCAATTCACAGCTCATGCGAATAAAATCGCAATAAATATTAAAAAATAGTTTTTCTTTTTCTTTTTTTTTTTTCTGTAAGGCATCTCTGAGTATTACAAAGTTTTTGTACAACCAAAAAATAAGATTGCTTTTTTCCATGTTCTCCAAGTACCTCTGTACCTCAACAGTAAATAAGAGGATTGCAGGTTTGATGAGGAAGGAAGGGCTGACAGTGCAGATGGGGTAGGGGCAGAAAGAAGACCACAGGTGATGGAAGCAGACCGCAATGTGTGCAAGAATCTGTAGTTGTCCTGTGAAACATTTCAGTCGCTTTTAGAACATCTTCAAGACAGTATCTGTCCAGATTGAAAAAAAAAAACAAACACCAAAACTTATCAGAAGTCCATTTTCATAAGCACAGTCAGACTGCAAGGGTTTGGGTTCGCCCTTAACACTATAAATAGCTTAGGAATTGATATGCACCTACGTAAAGGGGGGGGGGGGAAGGGTTGGGGTGATTTTTTTTTTTCTTTTTTTTGTTTTGTTTCTTTTATTGTGGGCTTGTTGTTGTTGCTTTTGCTGTCCTAGTCGTATCCTTCCATTGTAAAAGATTGTCCTCGGTGGTGAAGGTGCAGGCAGAGCCCTTACTGCATGCGGTCGGGCTGCAGCTGCTGGGGCTGGTACTGCACGAAAGCGGTGGCGGGTGCCGCGGGGTTGCTGGCGGTGATGGGAGGCTGGACTGCGCCCGTGTAGCCGTATCCCACAAAGCCGGCAGCAGGTGAGGCAGCGTAGGGGTACTGATCGTAGGCAGCTGTGGTGTACTGGGAATAGGCTTGGCTGGCGGCGGTGTAGTCGATGTAGGGAGATGTGATGGACTGCACTGGGGTAGGGATCACCACGCTGGGCTGGATGATAGCTTGGGGGTAAACATAGTGAGGCGTGAGCCTGTGGAGGCAAAGGGAGAGAGTCAGCGAGGGGCTGGGCTCCCTCCAGCCTGCGTGTCCCCCTCCTTCCCCCCCAGATTCATGTGCATCAGCCACAGAAAGGGTGCTGCCCAGCAGTGCTGCTGCTCAGGGTGGAGGGAACGAAAAGCAAAACACTCCTGGACCCCAGGGGTGGAAGGAGCGCGAGGTGAAGCATGGACTGCAAGGACGGACACGCACCCTGGTCTCCAGGTCTTCTACCTCCCACTCCTCAGGCTGCTGGTCCCCAGAATAACCTCCCCGGACAGCCGTGACACAGCCCCTGCCCAACTGGCTCGCCGCATCTCCCTGCTCCCCGCATGCCCTGCCTGTCTCTGCCAGCGCCGGCAGCCTCGCCACCTCCCGTGTCCTCCAGGTCCATGCTCCTTCCTCCCCCCAAACACTGGTGGAGGCTCCTGGGGACCCGCAGCCCCCCAAGGGCACCCCCCGGGATGGGGAATCCCGGGTCGCTCCTCTGCTCGGCCCATCAGGGCAGCATCCCACCAGGGACGACCACTGTCCCCGGGCACAGCTGCCGGCCTTCCAGCTTGCCAGCTGTTACCAGTTACTACACATTCAAGGCTATGTTTCCATAACACTGGATGTTTAGGGCAATGCTACAGGGTGTTTGTCGTAAAACACACGATACTAATTCTGGTTTTCTTCCCTTCAGTAACACTCCTCAGCAGTGACCGTGCCAGCAGCCCCTGGCCCGGCAGCGATGCTTGCGTGCCCAGGAGCTTTTACATCCAGGGTCTGCGGCCAGCCGTCCCCGGCATTTCCTCTGCCCTTTCGATGCAGGTCCTAAAGCGTTGCTTTTCACCAGCCGGTTTGCCCCTGCCCCGAGGAAGCCGTGCTGCTGAGAGGGATGTAACAACGCCACAGTCAATTAAAGTCCGTAGACTGAAAGATCCTGGAGATGATTAATGCAGGATTGCCCACTAATTTGCTAGAAACTGCTAATGAGGAGGAAAAAAAAAAAAAAAAGGCAGCAAAATGAAAGAGCTATATTTTTCCAAAGAGCCCACAACAAGTCAGGCCTCAAACAAGAGCCAAAACTGCACAAACCTGAAGGTTTATGTCCATCCACATGAACTGCCATGGGCCAGAAAAAAATGGACAACTGCACATCAACTGCAGAGTGCAAACGGTACCGACCCATGCAGCCCTCGGCAGCAGAGACCTCCTTTGTGCACAGGCTTGACAGATTTGGGGCTTGTTTAAGAAATAGGGGTGTGCAGACTGACACCAGCAAACGACACGTGACCGCTGAGATCAGAGCCACATGCACCAAAAAGCACATGCTGTGGAAAAGGTCCCTTTGGCTGGCTGCTTGCTGAATCGCGTAAGGCAACAGCACGAACCAAAACCATACTTTGGAGAGAGCTCGTTCCACCCTGCCCACAAACCCAACTCATTTTGGCAAACAGCAAAAAACCCAAGGTAAAACTCTGCAGGGAGCTTATGCAGATTCAAATATTTTGGGGATTTTTGTGTGGATGTGTGTGACAGTACATTTTCAAACATGGCCACTTTTAAAAGCCTCCCACAGACTTTTCACAAGACACAGGCCTGTACGTGCCTAAACTGCTCTTTAAAGCTGAGCTCAGCTGCTCGGGGAAAGGATCTCTTGCCCATTCATCCGAGCTGGAAACCCCAGCAGACTCCCCACGCTGCCAAGCGGCGGGACCCGGCGCTCTGGGGCTTCGCATGGACTCACAGCCGGGGACCGGACACTTCTGCTGGATGGGTCGCTGGCCACCCTCGTTCCACCCGAGCGTCCGTCCTAGGCCTTAACCACCACCTACAGCGTACTGGGGTCCACCTGGGGCTGGTCCCTCCTATCCAGCAGTTATGGGGCTGTTCCCATTTGCTTTACAGCCAGGACTGGATGGTTTAAACCTGCTCTTCAGGCAGGAGAAAGGCTTCTCGCAAACAAGCGCTCATCTGAACCAAGTTTTCTCTCGTTTTCCCACTCACATATGCGCTTTGGTTTTTCTTGAGGCAATCTGCATGATGGGAGAATGGTTGTTCTCCTCCCCGCCCCCCACCCCCCGCAACACTGCCTCCAAAATCAGGGTGCTTTGGTGTAATGAGGCCACCCCCGGAGGAGCAGCACTGGGGAGGGTGGATGGTGGAGAGCAGCACCCCAATCTTTGGTCGATTAAGCGTAAGACCATCCCTCGTGTAGCGCAGCAAGAGGGACCTCACAGCTCTTCAGGCCATAAACGCGACATAGCCAGTATCACCCTGTGGCTAACAAGAATGAGATGAGGCGGCAGAAATTCACTGAATCACTTCTGGGTTAGCTCTGATCTAAACGGAGGCTGACACAGCTGAATCAGAGCTCGACCTTAGGCACCAGTTCAGACCAAGGGCACTTAACGTCACACACTCGCATCAGGCAGCCGGAGCAGCCGCCTCTCCCGAGGCGCTGGGCCTAGTCCCAACCCAGAGGTTCCTCGCGCTTGGTCACTGGGGGTTTGGTTTTCAATAACGCAGAGGTGCAACACAGCTCTCTTGGCCAGGGGAAAGGCTCCGCAGAGGCACCCCAAGGCACTGGCCCATGCCACCGCTGGGGCGAGCCGAGCCGACCTCCACCCCCCCATTTCTTGCTCTACCCCCTTGTACATCGTCGGCTCAGACAACAGCCTGCATCCCAGATTGGTGACAGATGCTCCGGCTGCCTGTCGCTTCTCCCTGCGTGTGGTGTCCCACTACCAGGCTTCCTGCTACTCCAGGGCTTGATAGAGTTAAAACCACTCCACAAATGCAAAAGAAAACAAATGCACAGTCCTCATGCTCAGGACTCACTAAAAAACACCCACCAGCAAGAGCAGAGGAGGGGCCCGCACTTTTCCTGCACCTGCAAAATGACCGGGAAGATGGTCCGAGAGCCTCAGAGCAATCCAGCCTGAGCATCACCCTGTTTGAGCAGCTCCGCAGGTCACCCCCCCCGACGTCCCTTGCTGCCACCCAACTGCTCTTCGGAGCTGGGATGCGTCCACACGCTCCCAACTCGTCCCCAAGAAACTCCACACGTTGGCTTTGCTTTCACATACACAGCTCCTCTGTCGCAGCTCCCACGGTGTGCTCCAGAGAGACAGCAAATCCACGACATCCTGCACTATGTTTTTTTTTTTTCCCAGCAAGGAAAAATTCCAGCTCTTCAATGCTACTTTGAATAAAAAGCACCATTAGCTAGGAAGACAGTAAGTACTCCTGTACTCTGTTTCCAGAAATACATATCCCAGCCCAACGCATACACAAATGCACATCACACACCATAGTTTACTGCACTAGAAAAATCACACTCAGCAACTCCAGAAACTGCTTCTATGTGAAAGGGAAGGTTCTTTTGGTCTGTGGGGTTTTAATAATTTAGCTAGAAATTTCAGTCAAGATATTATGCAGTTTGGACTTCTGAAATGGGTGGACAGATGGCAACTCATCGATCAAAACAAAACACACAACCCAAGGTAAGGTCACTTTGATGACTTGCAGCTACAAACAAAACAAAACAGTGCAGTACAATGAAGTTCTTTGCTGGCTACGTTTAGCATCCACAGAAAGCCTTAAAGTATTTCCCCCCCTTCCATTATTTCCAAAGAAGATCTTTTGGGGGGGGGGGGGGGG
>JANZLQ010000009.1:25987842-25997879 GCA_026212715.1 Elanus axillaris | reverse complement strand
GGGGGGGGAGCTCTTTTGGAGTTCTTTTTCTAGAAATCAGCAAACTCTAATCTGCATTTCTACAGAATGAGTCACATCTGTGTTTTAAGATGCCTTTCCCTTCCTCCCTCCCTGCCGTTTTCCTCCGTCGCCCACGACAGGCCCTGCCAGCCAGAAGAGAACTTCATCTAGAATACACACAACATGATTATAAAACATCAACCAAGTGATCAGCCATTGCCACCACACATCAAAGTCATCCCGTGAACAGCAGACATATGAGATGCTTATGGCGTTACAATTAATCACGGGCAAAGGCCACAAAACGCAATGAGCGTGTTCAAACCTAAGTCTAGAGCCAGCGGTGGCCGCAGCAGGGACTCGGGAAGGCCGTCGCGATGCAGGAGGGCAGCCAGGACCCGCCACGCGAGCCCACGTTCCTAACTATGCGGGCACGACACCACGCTGCCCCGGCAGCCAAAATTGAAAGACACAGAACAAAAGAGATGGTTACAGAGCCATCGGCAGAGGAGATGCAGGCTCGGCTTCTGCTTTTGCTGTGAAAAACACGAAGGGCAGAACAAAAGCAGCCCGGCTTGGGTGCAGTCCTGGGTGGAGATGTTCGAGTGCATCGGGTGAGGCTTGCGGCTGCAATCCCTTGGATCCCGCGAGGTGCTGCCTGCTGAAAGAGCGGACTTTTTAAAACCTGCTGTCGCCCGGATCTCCCCACTGCACCAGGGGCACGCCGCAGCCACGGGGCAGCCAGGAAGGAGGAACAAGTCAGATGGCCGTGTGTCCCACACCTCTTCCCAAACGGCAAGGAAAAGGAACGAGCTACCGAGGCCCTCTCCCTCGTCAACAGCTCTCTCTGGCAGAGCTCATCTCGGAGGCACTTTATATTATTTGATATCAGATTTACACCTAAAATGTGTTTTAGCTGCACTTTCTCAGCAGTCTCCCATCCTGCAGGACTTCCTACCCGTGAGCCATGAGCAGCTCCCACAAGCTGCATGGGGCTGGGAGAGCAGCGAGCAGGAGCTCCTGACCCCCTTGATCTCTGCCCTCTACACTGGGAGCCGGTTTCACCGCTTCTGGAGAGGTGGGAGACAACTGCAACCCTCTGTCAGGAGGGACACAGCATCACACCAACCCTTGGGAAACAAGGAGGGGCACAGGGCTCTTGGCAGACTCACAGAGATCAGCACACAAATGCCACCGCCACGACCAGCCTTTTATTCCTTGAAGAATAAAAGAAACAGAGCCCTTTGTGTCTGCCAGTGAAGGCACAAATCCTGGCATTTGACCCCAGGAATTTGGCCTCCATTTCCACTAGAGTTGACCCATTAGCTGCTACAGGGACACCCACACTGCCACAACACGTGATGGCAGGCGGTGCTGGGTCCCAGCTGGGAGCTGGTACGGCGGAACGAGCCGAGGGTAGCCACAGCTGTCCACCACAGCAGCATGGAAACTACCTCTGGTGAAGCAGCACCTGGGTGACGTATTTGAAGATGTATTTTGGATTGACGAGTTTAAGAGCACCAGACAGAACCTGCTCTGGGAAGCACGCTCCGGCAACACCAAGGAAAGCAGCAGCAGTCCAGGAGCTCTACACTTGCATTAGCAGTGCTGCAGCAGCACCTCGGAGTTGGTGATGCACGGACACATCCTGATGTAACTCACATCCCAAGAACATCATTCCTGAAGGACGCTCCCAAGCTGCCATCAAGCACTCACCTCGTGGAGCCACTTTCCGTAAACCTGTGTGGAGCGGTGGCAGGCTTGGCTATAAATATCATATGGGCCCCAGCCACAATCACAGGCTGTGGAAACGTGAGAAATTCAGGTCCTGTTCTCAAATCCAGACACGACGAGGAGGGGCTACAAGCTGGAGCGTGGCCAAGGCAGTCCCTGCCTGCCCACAAGGACTCTTGCTCCGGGAGGAGCAGATCACAGAGGCTTTACCCACCAACACTCTGGTGCAGATCAGGACATTCATTGTGCCCCGACCACTCCACAATCCACCATCCACTGACATGACAAACCTCCCAATCCTGAAACATCCCTTCTAAAGCTGATTTAAACATGCATTGAAATGTCAATGGCTTCTGCCTCATCAGCCAGCTATCTCGGCTAGCTCGCAGTAAGACAAGGACGAACTCTGGAGCTCCATGGTACAGTATTTATCCTCACCTACTACAACGTGACACAAACACAAAATGGCAAACCAACCAACACAATTTCTGCTCATCTTGTAACTAATTTGCCTGTCTGTCCTCTACTCGTTCTCCTCTAGCCCTCTGAGGAGGTTTACACAGCAGCCTGTGCAAGCAGGTACACGACCGGGTTTCCTGCCTCCCTGTTGGGACCAGACGTCTCCACACTGCTGGCAATCAGCAAGGAACAACCTGCCGCAACAGTCTGTCCCAGGCTGGAATCACTACAAGAAAAAAAGTGAGTTTATCGCAGGATTCAGTGATAACCTCTGCTGGTTGCTGAGCCTACCAAAACGATTGCTCAGGAAATACAAATGCCAACTTAAGGTTACAAGAGCAATCCATGATTTCAATTTATTTTCATTTTGGCAGGAAAGAGAAAATCTAAGGAACAGGAAGCACTGCAGTAGCTGACAACCCATCATAGCCCAACAATATTCTCATTTTACAGTGTTAGTACATCTTGACTTCACAATTCAACAAACCAATGGCCCATCGTGGAGGAAGGTAGATCCCACAAAAACAAGTAAAAAGAAATGCCATCTACACTTTCCCCCAAAGCTGGCGCTGAGGTGTGGGGAAAAGAAACAAATAAATACTAAAGAAAAAAAAAAAAAAAGGTTGCAGACCAAAGATGAGAGTACTTCTTCTCACAGAGATCTAATCGTTTTTCTCAGCTTAACCAAGAGTCCGAGATCAACATGCTGAGCTCCACCACGAGTTAGCCAGGCTCAACAATTTACAGCTTTATCCTCTGCATCTTGCTTCCCCCCACACCCAAAGGAAAAAGGAAAAAAAAAAATACAATCCCAAACAAAGGCATGTTGGGCCAGACCAAAAATAGTTTTGGAGAAGCAGGCTGAAAAACACTCAGGTAGCAGGAGATAACATCTGCCTGAAACAAGAGCCATCTGGCACCAAGGAAAAAGCCACATGGAAGTTTATCCGCAACTAGTCAGCTATCCAGAGAAGGAAAAACCCCTCCCCTTTCGAGTTATCAGCACAGCCAAACCAGAAATGAACCAACAGAAGAAACAGAAAATGCTTCACACCAGTGCACTACAGGAGCCTGAGCCCTTCAGCATCCGTGTGAGAAACCCAGGAGGATGCCAGATTCACCCTGTCCACGCAGGAGGAAAACCAGAGGCTCGGACAGATTAACCCAGGAAGCCCCAGGAATTCTGCCTTTAGCTAAGCTTTCCAATTTTCTTCTGCAATTTGGAGAAAACCAAAGGTTGCAGAAACATCTCCAAAGTCTTTTCAAGTACCTGACAAGTTTTGGCATAATATATATTGAATTGACTACTTTCAACTGGTTCTATTTTTTAATAGACTTTCTTTCTTCACACATGATCCCTTCCACTGACTTTTCATTAAAACCACACATTTAATTTAGCAAAACCCCTTTCTTGAACAGATGAAGTATTTTGAAGTAGAATGCTTTAGCTATGGAATAAGCAATGAAATCTCTATTTTCAATAAAAGAAAGCCTACACTGATAAAACAAGTAATTTCTCAGGCAAGAAAGCAATTCCATTTTAAGAGTTTCAGTGATGTCTGCTGCCAGCTGTGCCTTTGTTGTTCTAGAGCACCTAAGACATCTCTCTCCACACCCTCCCACAAGCCAGAATCATGGGGGGGGGCTGCGAGCCTGACCCCAGCAGGGCTTTCCCAGCCTCCGCTGCTTTGGCCTGAGCAAAGCCAGCAGCAGCTCAGCTATGGCACAGGAGAGCCAAAACGCTCAAAGCTGGTGACAAGGAAACTGCAAGGGACAGCACGATCCTGTTTACAGGATTCAGAGACCGAGAAATAGGAGACTCGGTTTTAGCTCCGAGGTCCACGACTTTTCATCTTTTGTGATCATAGAGTATATTTAGCTCTGGTATGTAGCTTGCTCCCATCTGTGGGGAACAAGTTCTTCATATAAGTCATATTTAGAAGTGACCCAGTGTCCTTGCTACCAAATTGTCAGCACAACTGTCTAGTTCCCTCGCTGCTGTCCTCAGCTCAGAGGCAGGCCAGTCAGAGCTGCATTTATCATTTGAATTACTGGGCACGTGTTTAATACTACAGAGTTAGGGACCAGTATGCCAACAGCTGCGCAAAGGAAAGATGAGATCAAGTACAAGCTGGACTGCTCTGAAAATTCAGACGCGTGCATGAGTCTGCCACATTGGGAGGACGTGGCACCAGCCAGATCAGAATAGGAGAATCTTGCATCTGCCACTCCCCAGCAAGGGGAAAGGACTTGGGTCTCTGCTGCCGAGGAGGCTGCTCTCGTGCTGGTGAGGACGAAGAGCAAATCCACCAAAGGCAACGGAATCACACGGAGAAGACGGCACAACTCGAGGCATGTGCTGGAAAGAGAAAGCTAGAGCCAGCTCAGCCTGGCTCTCCAGCACACTGTGCCCCGACTGGCACCCTGCACCCAGAGCCTGTCCCCTGCAAAAGGTCTGCTGCTGCCTTGAGCTTGGCACACCATTTGTGTAGCCAAGTGTAAGGCCAGTACGTCAGACCACGCTCTCCTTTTGTATGGTTCTACAGGCCTATGCTAGATGCAGGACATGAGCAAATTGTGCCCCAAACCAAACCAAATTGTATACCAAGCCCTCGGGTCTGATACCAGCACTTGCCACCTTGAAGCAGATGTTCAAGAAAATTTGCAAAGCCATCTGATTTGCTTAGAAATACATGTCTACCCTTAAAGAAAAAGAAAAAAAAAAAAAGGCACTCTTTCTGACTGGCAAGCATTTGGTCTGAATAGCAGTAACTATGCCTGAGAACTAGCAGCTGAAGTCATTTGGAAAATGGATTTGAATGTTTTTTAGGAAATTCCCCCACCCCAAGCATTCATGTTATTGGCACATGATAAACAACAGGTGCTGGGTGCACCCTCCCCACGGGAGCTGGCTGTGACGGGCAGAGCAGGCTGGGGGTCCTGCAGCGGGCCAGCTTTTTGGTAAGTGGTGCAATAGGAAGTCGGAGCACGGGGGATACCAGCTGACAGAGGCTGAGCAGAGCGAGGCCAGCATGCGCCGGTTTAGAAGCATAACCACAGAGAAGATGAAAGTTTGTTTCCTTTTATTTTTAACCCAATAGAGAAGTTTTAAGGATAAACAGCTGCAAGGGAGGGTGGGCTGACACAAAGAGGGACTTTCTTCACTTCCTAACTGCAGCGGCATCAATGCATGAAATTTCAAACTCAAAGAGATTTAACTCTTTCCGATGCTGCCTGAGACCAAACGTGGGCCAGAGTCAGGGGGCAACTAAAATAAGCAACTGCAGAAGGATGGGCAGCGGGGTCTCTGGAGCAACGACATCCCATTTGCAGATATGGGAAGACCTAGATCCTGCTGCAAGAGACAGCGATATGTTTCCAAGAGCTCAGACACTTACTCAGTCGCTAGTAGATCTCCCACAGAGATAGCTCCTTTGCTGAGACACAGTCACAGGAATGCATCTGCCATACGCTGCTCGTGTCCAGAGCGGCAAGCACGGCTGCAAAGAGGAGGACCAGGGAATCCCCGTTCCCTGCACAGGCTCAAGCACCGGAGTCACAGAGGAGAGGACCACCAAGCAGCTTTGCCATGTCACCATGTACTCCTGGTCAAGCGGTCTACACAGCTGCTCCTAGCAGCTTCCAAAAAGTTTCAGCTGTTTCTCAAAATTCTTGAAAGGGACACTGCTGCAGTAAGAGACAGCTCCATTTGGGGAGAGAGAGGGGGTCTCCCCCTTCTCTGATCGCGTAAGCACAGCTCCATGCTGGCCGGTAGCTGCAGGGACACACTGGCATTGCCAGCTGCCTCCAAGCAAAGCGCAGTCCGTAAGCTCCAGGTAAAGCCCCCCGGCCTACTGCTGCTTCCCTACACTCAGGAGCCAGATCTCTGAGTTACTCTGACAAAGATGCATCCTTTGCCTTGCATTACTGTTAAGATCTCTGGTTACGACAATCCAGAGACTACTTTTCAAAACAGGATTTACTATTGACTCCGTGCTGTCTGCTGTGCGGGTGCCTCCCCTGCCAGGACAGCAGGAGGAAGGAGAGAGGTTCTTCATGGTTTCTCTTTCTGTTCCGCATACCCCAGGCAATAGTTACAGCCGCCGTTTGGGTGCCTGGGGCTGGGGGGGGGAAGCCTTCAGTTTATAAATAATCCTCACTGATGTTTGGGTAATTTTCATAGTTTCCATTCATTTCAGGTTTCACCAAAACCTGCACTTTGTGGCTTGATAGCCGGAACATGACTGGCTGGCTTTCTCTTATTTAACTGCCTAGCAGTTATGGGTTGTTCATTCATTTCTTCCTTGCTAAGTCCAGCTTGCACACCTAGTACCCCACGTCCTGTGACAATCGTCTTTTGGAAGCTGCATGCCAACCCCCGGGCACAAACACTTTGCAGAGACAGGAACTGGAGGAGGGAGAACCGGGCAGCGTCTCACACCGTGGGCAAAGCAGACAAGCCACTGAGCCTCATTTGGGGAAGGTCAGGATCCACTCCACATGGCACAGAGCAAACGGACAACAGCAATTCGATGAAGCTTCCAAAGACAGACAGACCCTGATAAACTCCTCATCTATCCTCAAATCCCACAGAAGGCCAAGGAAATTCTGGGTTCAAGGGAATGCATGAGTGAAACCTGGCAGGCTCTTAGTTTTGTTGGGTCTACTGACAAGACAAAGAGGGAACCAGCAGCCAAGCTCCGTTGCTTGACCGAGCACCTGATGCTTTGCTCCGAAGCCACAAAGCAGCCCCAGATGTGGTGCTCAGGTAAACGGCTCCACATTTTGCCAAACCCACATTTTCAGCGATTCTGCTGCAGCAATGACTGAATGCAACAAAATTCTTGTTTACTGATGCTTGCAAATAATGATATATAATCCCCCTCCTCCGACCCTCTAGTCTGCCGGTTCCTGTCTCTTGGCAACTGATAAATAATTTAGAGTGCTCTCTGCTGCGTGTGCTAACTGCAGCTCTGATGGTTTAATGATGAAACCAATGCCTAAGAACTGGAACAGTAACTGTCTAGATCACAAGGAACAGGTAGTTAGTTGATCCCCCACTCCTCTGCATGTGAAACTAAAAGCAAACCGTTCAAAAAGAAAAACTCCGTTTTCCAGAGCTGCAGGGCTGCGGCTGCTGGGTCGGAACAGCACCCACAGGAACAGCAGATTATCTGCAAGAGGAACAGGCATGCGCCAGCACCCCTGCCAACACAATAAGTTTAACACGCTTCACCATTTTGCTCTTTTCTGTTAGCGTGCATGGAAAAACTCATTAAGAGGCTGGTTTTATTGTCACCTTCTCTTGTGCACTCCTGGACAACTTGGAAAGCCTCCGGGGTTCACATCTCGAAGGTACCACTGCTGCCTAACACTGGGGCTAAGAAAGCTACTGTAGCTCCCATGCAACGAGAGCGATTACAAAGCAGCATCTTGTCTACGTAGACTACTGTGGCTCTTGCACAAAAAAAAAAAAAAAAAAAAAAAACCAAAAAAAACCCTCTTCATTTCATGACAGATGTTCTTTGAGTCTTTCCAAGAGAGCCATAACCACTTATGAAAACTGGCATGTTTGAACCGTACACAACACCCATACACTGGGTGTGCACTATTGTGGCAACACAGTCTCTTACATCCATAAACTCATTGGAATGAGATTACCCAGGCAGTTGGCAACTGCAGCCATGAGGGCAGAGGAGCAAAAGTTTCTCTTTTGTTGTTAGCAGATCCCTTTTTTCTTTAAAAAAAAAAGCAACAAACAAAACAACCACAACAACAACAATTAAAAACCCCACAAAACCCCAAGAAAACCAAAAAACTCCCACCCCCAAAAAAACAGGAGCAGAGAGCAGGAAAGGGATGAAGTCTTTCTGTTGACAAAGTCCAAAATCCCATCTATTTATATTACAGTCACACAAAACCCACAACAGAGCAGTGCTCAAAAGCTTTAAAAAATGCACCTACTTTCTTAAAGCTCTTAGAAAATAATAATAAAAAAACCCTATCAATATTCACTTTTTGAAATGGTGTAAAAAAAGAACGGCATCAATCATTAAACAGTTAAATGAAGGCAGTATGACAGTCACTATTGTTCTCGTGAAGCACACTTGTCTTTTGCCGAGCAGCTGCCAGATCCTATTAGATGTATAAAAAGAGGACTTTTCTGACCGAGTAGGGATGGTATAAGCTATTGAAAACAGCAGACAAAAGCCCACTTTTGCAGACTATTCAAGCCTTGTATAACATCTGTCCAAAATCAATTTTTGACCTAATGTTACTTTCATTAAGTAACAGACTTTGTTTCCAATGCAATTTGTTTTCTAGGATAAAACTGTATCCTGCGCATTATTACGTGGGAAACGGCACAGAGAAGGCAGAAGATCTTATTTGAGAAACATGAGAACAAAATTCGCTTAATTGTTTTGACACCTTAAGTAGTCTAATAGAGAAACTATTTTCCATTTATTTGAATTCTTATGAATTCTTAAAGTTGGCAAAGCAGCAAGCAATGCATTGGGTTTATTATGACTAAGATTTACAGAGGATAAAGGAGGATCTTTGGGAATTACATTAAAGCTGACAAATGCACAAAACTTCAGAAATCTTCACAAGAAATAAAGTACTCCAAACATTAACAACAGCTGTCGAAACTGTCCACTCTTGACAGCTAAGGCTTTTTTCATGCATTTTAAATAATGAGGAAGTCGATTCATGAATTTGATTTCAAACAGACTGTTAAGAAACACCTCCACTTACCCAAAGGGTCTCTGAATGAAGGCTGGATGTAGTTGCTGCACACCTATGGTAAAACCTAAAAAAAAACATTCAGAAAAAAAAAGAAATATTAATGAATGGCATCCATTATACCATTCAACTCATTCTATAGATGCATAATCACAACTCAGACCACACGTACATGGATTTTATCTGCTGTGCAAGGGAGCAAATTCAGACCCCCATTTAGAAGCAAGTTAATTTTCATATGCGTATGTGGTATGCCCGAGGACCAGATGGGAATTCAGATTAAAGAACAGTGTGAAAGTTGAACAGACAATGGGGTGTAATGCCTTATTTTACACACTGGGTACTGTGGTCGTTAAACCAAAAGGCAGAACGATGAGATGGATCTTACTGTTAATACCGACATAACGCAGAGGATAACAGGAAGACAGATTAGCTGTGGGAGCAGACAGCTTTAACTCAGTTATATGAACTTAGGTGCTTAACACTAGTGTAACAGGTACGAGTAAGAAGATACGGAAGCGAAGTAACTGGACTAGACAGTGTCCTCAGCCAACGATCAGAACCGTGAGGGATAAGGACGGATCATCAGATCGGATGAGTCCAGCCCGAGTAACTCGCTTCCTCGTCTTACAAGCTATTCTAATAGATTGAGATGGGATCTCCTGGATGCCTCACCAGTTTGAATACTCCTTGGTTTTGCTCCCAAATATGCCAGGTTCACGTTTGCTTTCCTGCCATCAATGATGGGGTTTGGGTCTTTGCACGCTCTTTCAGCTGCAGCTCTGTCTGCCATGGTCACCTGGAATTAAGCACAGCCTTGTTTGTAGCAACAGCACTTTGTAAACACTCCAGCAACAGGCACTAAGTGGAGTTTATTTATTGCTCTGTTTTGAATCGGGAGCTGAACTCCGCTTCGTGGGGTCCCACTTGCAGGGCAAGACGGAACGGGCTCCTGGGGACTGGGCAGAAGAGGGCTCCCCCCTCGCCAAGTTACTCCGTTGGGCTTGTGCCAGTTGTTCTCCCTTGCCCTTCCACCGCCTCCCCGGGCTTTTCTAAGGAGTTGGTGGAGCCAGTCCCCAAGCCCCCCGAAGCAGAGGCAG
>JANZLQ010000009.1:25963704-25986162 GCA_026212715.1 Elanus axillaris | reverse complement strand
GGGGGGGGTGCGTTATTCCCGTTATTCCCGTTTCCACTGGCAGCCAGCAGTGGGGTTCCCCTCCACTGTCCCCCTTTTGCATTTTGGTCCCTCTGAGGACGGGCGGCTGACAGAAGGGAGGCTGTGAAATAAACGCCACTGCCTTTGGTCTGACCTGCAGTTCTCAGCCCTGGCCGGGGAAAGCTGTGATTCAAACCTGGGAGTATTGTTCTTGCAGCGCAGCCCCATATTCATTCACGTACCCCTCCGCTCGTAACGGCAGGAAAACAAAAGCTGGAAAGCTACTCGGTGCCTCAAAATCCACCCTTGGAGAACCCTCCACTGGTGGAGTGCTTGCAATGCTTTAATTCCTCCCCTCCAACACGGGTTAGAGTCTGGCGTGGCCCCTGCGCCTGAGATTTATCTTGCGTGGCCCCTGCGCCTGAGATTTATCTTGCCTCTACAGGGTTATCATTTTGCACAGAAAGAGACTTTTTTGCCACATGATAAATGCAGAGGTAACATTTTAGCAAAAAAAAGCCAGTGAGGTTCTAAATCACCATCTGCTTTGGCTTCTATACAGCAGGTTCGGACTCTACATTTTTCTTTTGCAAAGCCCACAGAGAAAAGCCAATTATTTCAAGAGAAAGGAATGCGTTAATGTCTGCACTCTGTAGTTATTCATTAATATTTTTCTTGCACAGCTTCCATAGTTCTAAACGCCCTATGCTTCATAAAGGAAAGGGAGGCGGGGGGGAAGCCAAGGAAAGCCACTAAGCTTTTCATTCCTAAAGCGCCAGACTTCAAGACTAGGACATGATTCCATTGATTACTGTGGAAGAAAGATGGAGCTGGGCCAGCAGCACCCAGCATCACTGCAACATTAACAGCCTTCTGCAAAAGGGACAGTCACGCGGGAGTCCTCGGAGCCTTTGTGTTTTACGCAGGGATGGGTGTATGTGCAGCCACTAGCTGCCCCTGGGCCATCCCAACGGCAAGCCCGGAATACACCTTCGGGGTCGGAATACAGCCAGAGGCCGGGGCCTCTCCACCACTGAGTCATACCCCTTCTGTCTGCATGACTTCCACCGCAAACTGCGCATCAGCTGCTTCCTGGGCCGCCCTGGCTAATGACAACCCAGTTGGCATTCAGTCGCTGTCCTTTTACAGAGCTTCATTCTGCTCCAAATGATGGCAAAGATTCAAATCATCCAAATAGAATCCGGCTCCTCGGCAAGGCTTACAGAGTTCTCAAAAGCTACCAGAAGTCTCTCAGTTCTCGATGCTTACGCTGGTCAGGGGGAGAAAACCGTTACATACTCTTTTCCTCTTCAAACACGAGCCCCACATCTCTCAGAGGAGGAATCCCAGTTCCTTTTCTTTCCTAGAGGCGGGAACAGAAGTTCTCTTACAGGCAGAGCAGAGCAAGAAAGAAATTAGGGCTAAACCTGTACTGGGTGAGCACTGCCAACCCCACGGCACTGCTGGCGTGGCTGGGGGAGAGCGTGCATTTGGTTTGCCACACCCCGGCAAGCAGGACGGGAAACGAAATCTCCTGTCTCATGGTACAGCTATTACAAGCACAGGGTCTAGTGAGCCGTTACCACAAACAGTGGGAAAGAGTAGAGAAAGCGAGTAAGGGTAACTTTATGGGAGTTAGCTGGGGTTTTTTTCCTTTTTTTCTTTTGTTCTCGTGATAAGCAGTCATCTTCCCCAAAACACCAACAGATTAAATCCAGCCATCGGATCAAAACTACAGGAGCTTGGCAGAGCTAGTTTGCTGACACCTTCCTGTGCTTTTACTACAGTGATAAGAGTACCTGAGAGGAGTACATTTCAAGTTTCTCTGGTCAAAGAGAGCTCCCGCAGAGATAGGCGTATCTCAAAATACGAAGCTCTCTTGGGGAATGCTGGACAATGCTCAGCACCAATCTGAGAGCAGACTGCAAACAAAAAGGGGAACACGTATCTGATACGTGCTATTGTAGGCCTGTATTTAGTTCTTTGCAGTAACTAGGAAATAAAACTACACTGGTCGATCAATGAGGAGGCTGGGAGAAAAGTCATCTTTAGGAGCAGTGTACAACCATCCATATTATCAATGTATAGGATTCGTACTGCAAGCCAGAGCATCCTATTCTCATTCAGACCGGGAAGATTAATTTTATTGTAACTCAACATAGTCAAGAGAACTCACTGGCTTTTTACTTACATGTTAATATATTCATTGAGGCTTATGCAAAACCCATACACAAAGGCTCCTTCTGGTGGACTTCAGCAGCATTATCCAAGACATGAAATGGAGCAGCTGCAGATCACCAAACCAAGTGTCCTGGATTCCACTGGAAACCTTAGAGCAGTTGGCACTGCAAGACCATCCAGGTACAGAACTGTGTAGAAACGGTCCCCGTCTAAAGGAAGAGAAACAAATGATGGCAGTGGGAGTTGTACCTCTGGGAGCACAAGAACAGGACAGAGAGATGGGGAAAGAGCAGCAAATTCATCGCAGGGGGGAAAGCTAGCCCTGTTCCTTGCTCTCTGCAAAGCCACAAAGTCTTTTCTGTTCTTGTCCCTCCCTTGGCAGGGAGCGATAGGACGAATGTCAGTGAAGCTCTGTTGTGCTCTCCTTCTATACTTCTCTGAGCATTTCCCTTTCTTCCCCTGGTATCTTTGGGAGAATTGTGTCAAGACACCCCAGGTCTGATCTGAAAGCCGCTGAAGAACCTTCTTCATCATTTCTCAGGAAACTGATGGGCTTTATTTTTAAAGCCCATTTTATTTATTTATTTTATTTTTAAAATGGAGCAGGGCTACTGTGGAGCTCTGACCTTTTTCGGCTTCTGCTGCTGCTTAGCCAAGACTTCATTGCTTTAGGGCAGTGCCCTTTGGTTTTGTCATGGATACCCGCTTTACTGGTTATTGCAACAACAGTAGATGAAACATCCCTCTTAGAAGCTCCGCAGTTAAATAAGTTAGCTGGAAAGCAAGGGACTTACTGTGGGAACTGTTTGGTTTGTTAGTTTTACTAAGCTCAGTCTGGATGCTGGCCACCAGCGAGGCTGTGAACAGTAGCGTAGCTGGGAGATCTTGAGGGAAGCTGCATTCGGTGGCATTTGGTTTAGGTTATAGCAGGAAATTCTGCATCTGGGCCCTTTGTCTCAGATTTTCTGCTTTGATGCCCTGAACACACCGTGACCATTGCTTAACTCAGAGCTGCTGCTGCAACAAGAATTAAAAAATAAAAATTCTTCCTCTTTGGGCCACTTGTAACAAAGTATTTGAGTAGAGGATGTTCCTAATTGGGGCTGCTTTTTGAATAGACTTTTGCTTCAGTAGGAATCTTTCCGTAGGACTGTTTCATCTTCTGAAATATTTTGGAACTGGGGATGCTGAGTAAGCTCCAGTTCCTTTGCTGGCTACACTAGTTACAGAGAAGCAGACCATCAGCTCTAGTGCTCACAGAATGAACCGTTTCAATGAAGCAAGTAACCTGCAATAAAAGAACATAATAAGATGCCACATGGATACGGACATTGGTAACTCTGGGATTGAAAGAAGCAACAAATAGGACACCTGACAACTCTGCTGGACCACAAACACGTTTTACAGAGTAGTGAAAGGAAATGTCCATTAGAAGACTAGTTCCACTTCTCCAAACCTGCCTGCCCTCCCACTTGATATCTCTTTGCAAAATGAAAGTTGTGTCTCTGTGCCATGACAAAGGACGAACTGAATCATGGTAACGGCTAACAAGATTCCCTACAATTAAAACAGCGGCTAGGGAGAGACATTGCAGAGCTCAGAACTGCTTGGAGGATCTGGCCACAGGAAGGCAGAGCTGCAATGCAAGCCTTGGGTAGAAGTTTAGATTAAAATATAGGCAGAAGAGGAATAATGGCCAATGAAACTCAGAGGCTGTACCATCACATTGCTCATACACCTGCAACGACCAGCAAGGAGAACTTCTGTACTCAGGAATGTTGTGCTTTGGTCTTTATTGATGCTACGTGTCCAGAGCTTGCTATTTCTTTTTGCCCCTCCTCTGGTCCTTCCCAGGACCAACAGTCAAGGTTAGGAATCAAAGTCCACTGGATGGTAGACCACTTCCAATTACTACAGCTGGGTGCTGCCACTGTCAGAGCTTCCTTTGCTCCTATCATCTACCAGGAAAGGAGTTGTGACAGAGTGAGCTGCAGGGATTCTTACTGCTACCATCACCGTTTCCTATGAGTTTCTTGGAGGCTACGCTCAGCTGCAACACAGCAGCTTGGCACTTTTTCTTCCCCATGCTCTTGTGCCGATCTTGCAAGTCACAGGGGAAGAATGACCCACCTGTTTGGGACCAGGAAGGATTGGGTCAGCAAGGAAAGCTGCTTCAGTGGACTAGCGGTGAACATGTGCTGCAGCGCACCTGGAGTGGTCAAACCTACATTTACTGGTGCTGGTATCAGCAAACGGGTGCTGGTTACTCTGCTCTTGGGGAATTTCTCCTCCAGGATCTACGATGGCTGTTCATCACAGGTGGCCTCCTGGGAGTTGTGTGTGTCAATGTCCCCGTCAACCAGACTATACCCAGGCTCGGCAAAGCCTGCTGGGGAGCTAGAAGGACAATGCAGCGAGGACGCGGTACATCTGGTCGGGCCTGCCAGCTGGGGATTGTCACAGTCTGACAGCAGGGAGCTGGGCTGGCTTTCTGAGCAATGAAAATACTGCCCTTGATTAGGATGGTGACTTGTTTTCTGGCATTGTCGGCTTCTATACCAAATAGTTTTGCCATCATCGGTATTATAAAGTCTTGGCATAGAGCAGTGATAACCCTTGCCTTTCCTGTGACCTTAGGGATGCTCGCTCTTTGGCATATTAGCGAATAAACTAATGAAAAGTGCTGTGATGTTCATACTGCAGCTAAATTACACAACAAATCCATGAAACCCTTCGCTAGCTGATTTCAATTTCTTCTTTACTTTGTAGGAGAAGGCAGGAAAGGGATGATAAAGGTTAGAAACAGAAAAGGTGCAGGACAAAGCAAACAACTCGTGTTGATTTCTGGACCAGAAGTTTCTATCCAGATTTTCTACCACAACTCCTCCGCTGATAGTAAGTAATGGTGAACATAAGCTGCAAGACAAAGAGAGATCCAGCAAACATATTCCTGCTATTGACAGCATTAGGTGATGTCAGAAGAACATTAAATACGTAGGCCAAAATACTGCCCATTTCCCCAAGTTTCCCTTTGGTGATGCCATGGAGGAAGAGCCTCTTCAGGAACAGGCTCAGGTATCCCCAAATCTGAAGGGCAGGGCAGGGCATGGGGAGAAGGGAGAGAAAGATAAAGAGACAAAACCACTAGTCATCATCTGCTAAACACAACCTCCAGTAAAGATCCTGTTCCTTTCCTGAATTTCTGCACAGAAATTCTGGCTCTCTTTAATGGAAATATTGTCCCATCTCTCTCAGGCTGGGATTTTATTATCAATCAAAAGGGTTTTCCTCCCTGAAAAAGTTTTTTAGAAAAAACATTCCATTTGAGTCCAACTGCAAAGCTTACATCTCAATATAGTTCAACAAATGTTTTCACTATTTTGATTTTATGTTGTACTTTGGGAAAATATTAATTGTTACTTCATACTTTTGTTAGCTCTTTGAAAACCAGAAACTACATTTTAAAATGAGCAAGAAATAATTTCATGTTCTTTAAAGGAAGGAAGGAGAAAATTTCAGGCATTTTGAAACAGCACTAATAATTATTTTTATTTTTCTTCAAATATTTGTTGAGCTGTTGTGTTAAAACTAAGTGGTGTTTTCTGATTTAAAAAAAAAAGAAGAGAATGCCAGAAGGTTCCTGTCAATCTCCGCCAGGGCCACATCCCATGACCCTTCCATGGGATTGCACGTGACACCGGTAGCACAAACTGAGCAGGAACTGTCCACCCACTCCAACCAGGGAATAGTCAGGACACAGAAGAACATTAAACAAGATGTCTCCACTCTGGGATGTACAACGCAGTTGTATAGGCATAACAGACATTCTTAACAGCTAAAGAGAAGTTAATTCAGAGCTGAAACACATCGACAGCACTGGGTCAGACCTCAGGTGGGCCCTTTCCACCTTCCCACAGGCAAACGAACCCAGGTCTGATCCACGCATCTGGATCGCCTCCTTAACCTGGCCGTGTCCTCTTCTCCAGGTTGCTGTATTTTGGACCTTGCTAATAGAGACTCTTCTGTCTTGTCACATCCAATGAGATAAATAATCTGTCTACTCTGATTATCAGCCTTCCAATTTCTGATATTTTTAGAAGGTATTTAATGCCTGCAATGAACCTGGCCAAACACAGAATATCATGCACACAAAAAAATAGATGATGAGCATGGTATGTAATTAACCTTCTTTAAAGGTTTAGTTAGAAACTCTTATAGCCTTCTAGTTACCATGTCTACACTATTCAAACAAAAGGCAGCAAAGATTCACTGCAGTGGCTCTGAACAGGATATGAACACGAACTGTCAAGACATCAAAACAACGTTATCAGCACTGGATACAAAAGCTATACCCGTGGTATTTAAAAAGAAAAACCACAGTTACCCGGACTGAAACCTGGGCAGAACGATTCCAGCTTCTACATGATCTCAAAAGGCCTAAAATGTGCCTTTTATAAAAAACTCCCTTACCCCACTGCCACAGAAGGGCAGCACAATCCCAGACTGCAAGGGCCAAAGCTCACTCAGGTGATGCCATCCAGTTCCTTACAGTACAACACTCACATCCAATCGGCTGGGGCATCGCAGTCATCGCTAACGAGGAAAAGCCATCAATAGCTCAACAGGCAACTGTCAGCAACATGATGTCCCCAACACTGCAGCAGGACAATAGCATCAGCTGAACGTGACACTGAAACAAAGGCAGGCCATTTCCTGCTCAATCCCACAGACCAGTTACTGCACAGACCAGTTACTGCATCGGGCTTTTAGTTAGTGGCTAAGCGCACAGAGAATAGCATAGGACAATACAGAGGGTATGTATTCCATGCATTCTCAGAAAGACAAAAAGGCTGACAGATCAGTTGATCTGTATTTTTGAAGTAAAGACATACTTGTGAATGAAGCGTATGGATTGGTACTAAATCAGGAAATCCATTCTGCTTTACCGGAGTATGGTTTTCCTTTTGCCAGCTAGGGCGTGCCAAGGCCAGTCCTACCTCAAAGGACATTTTCATCAGCCTACAAGAACTAAAAGCAACTCCTCTGGTTCCTTACCAGAAGGGCAGCTTTGACAGCACTGTCCATGAAGATAAGGAGGCCTAATAAGAGCAAGAAGTAGCAAGTAGGTTCTCAGATGACTCCGTGATAGGAAAGTTACTACTGAGGAACTTTACCCTGGGCCAAGGCATGTTCAGAATTAGTTTGGAGAGCTCAGTCTTCTCTTTCATTTCCCCACCGCTGCTGGCAGGACCACCAAAGAAAGGTGTTCAGATAATGAACGGGATGACCTAAGCCATTGTGAAAGACATAGGTCAGCGTTACAGAATTACTCGAACTGCATCACACAGCCTATGGTTGAACAAAAGCTCGATAGAAGGGTTCAGTGAAAAAGGTTTTGCTAAACTGTTCTCTTTTAATAGACATTTCCTATCTTTCTGTGTTTTTGTGAAAAGCCATTTCAGTTCAGTGAATGTGTTTCTGAAATGCTACGTACTAATGTTTGAAGTCTGACGACATTCAACAGAGGTAAAAGTTGTTCTTTACAAATATATAGGCACTGTTCTATAAATTAAACATTAATGCATAATCAACCAATTACTGTCTGCAACCCTGCTGCTTTAGACCATGAATGGACATTATGTAGAAAAAGGAGACCTCCAAGGAAAAGAGTCAGCTATCTGCAGAAAGCAATTACCTGTCAGTAAGTGATATCTGTCCTTTTGAGTCCATACAAATCCCACTGTGTTACAGCAGGAGCATGGCAGACAGCTGCCCTTCCAAAGAAAAAAGATTGTATTTTAACTCTGGTTTTCGTCATTTGAGAATAGTTTAAGCTACTGCATTATCTCTGCACTTTACCAAGTACAATAATCATGGTCTATTCTAAACAAAATGTATCTCCCTTTGTTGCAGATTGGTAGCTGTATTGTAGGCTAACAGAGGAAGGCGACTGAACTAGCTGACAGTGGCTCAGAAAAGAACATTTGAACTTACACCTTTCTGGGAGACAGCACAACTCTGATTAAGTACCTTGGGAGGGTCTGAAGAAAATCCGTTACTTGAGTTTTGCTTTATAGTGTTTCCAGGAACTGAACATTATCATTCTCCTTATCTGGTCCAGCAAACCAAGGAATGCAGCAGTAATCATTTGCATTTAAGAAACAGTACTGACAGAAAGCATTCAGTATGAAACTATAAAGCATTTGTTAATATACCATAAAGTAAGAAGGAGGGACTTAACTGACTCAAGTATTTAACATGCAGTTTCCAGCATTTTTCTATTACTACAACAAACTCATTACTGGATCTCAGCATGTACATACTTCACTTGTATAGAGCAGTTATTGCCTGCAAAAGGTACACTAGACAGTAAAGGGTAAACTTTCCCTATTCACAGTTAAGAGCATTACCTTAATCTTTTATCTAGGCCTGCTTTTCAGTGGCACTTGATACAGGAGCTATACCAAACACTTCCTTGAATACATAAAGCCGGAGATTGAGTTACACATGATTGAAGATCTATGCCACTAGTAAGACAAAAGCTCCTATATTACCTGGCACATGCCTGCTAAATTATTGAAGTGCCTCTTCAAACTGAATATATTCACTGGATAATTAGTCAACAGAAGAAAACGGTCTCCCTTTACAAAGCTAATGTTGACAGGTATTGTATCTTTTATGCACTATATCAGAAAGTATTTGCAGAACTGATGCAACCCAAACATTTGGAATTGCTCTGTCAATGCACAAGTGTTCCCGAGGCACACGGCCCCCTTTGGGATATTGCCTCAGCCTTGTTATTACCTTACGAGCAAGTCCTAAACAGTGTGAGCTCCTTTCACCTAACATAGCACTACCTCCGTTTCAGAAGCAGGTAAACGGCACAAATAAACAGAGGCTTGCTTTGCATTTGAGGAACGAGTCCGCTCAAACTGAAATAGGTATCATGTAAGCTTGACTCCAGCCTCTGCTGCTCTGCCAAGCGGGACCCCCCGGGGCTGCGCGACAGACCACTGCCGCTTGGAATTCATAACCCTTGTAGTTGCGATATCCCAGTGTGCCACTCCAGCAGCTGTATTCTTATGAGCTTGTTTCCTGCTGCAGATTCTTGGGAACACAGCCTACTCCATGTGTACACAGAACATCCTGCACAATGGAAGCACTAGCATCTGTCTGCTGAAACCATCACAGCCAGCCAGCTGACGTTGCTTCGTTTATTCTGACCTGGCAAGGGAAGAACAGTAGCAGTTTCCACACTTAAAATGGCAGTCCTATTGCTGAGAGCAGTGGGACGGCCTCTGCACTGCCTGTATATAAACCTGAGCTTACCTGGAAGTAAGAATAGGTGGCTTTCAGCTGTTTGAGCATGAGCTGTAGGATGAAATACACACTTCTATCCACCCCAGCTGACAGCCTGAGGTGTGCAAAGATGACATTCTGTCAATGCAGGTATTAGTGGGGTTTTTTTTCCTTTTAAACTATGCTTGTCACCCGACACTAAGGGGACAGACAGGTTCTTTTAGGGAACCTTGGCAGAGTGATGATGGCACTAAATCATCGTTACAGTTAAAGCTTTATTTTCTTAATAGGATATTATGATTAGCATAGCACAGAATTTATGATTAAAATGGCACAGGATTTCTACAAGTAGAAGCAATATAGTACAATCTATAAATAGCATAATACAGATTTATAATACCACATAATTGTATCACCTGGCCCCTCTGAAGATCAGGATGGATCTTAATACATGGTCTGCTGTATCAATATAACAATCATAATCTAGACTTGAAAAAATCATATAAAAGAATACAAGTCACTCAGTCCTTGGAGGAAGCAGACGACAGTGGAGGCATCCCTGGCCACGGGGGGGTCACGGGTCTCACCCTCCAGCAGCAGCTTGGGTCCCAGTTCCCCACTTGAGGCTTCCAAGTGTTTGATTTTGTAGACCATGCTCCGTGTGCTCTTACGCTTCCCCGTTGTGCAACGGGGCCATCACCACTACCTGGCTGGCCGCACGCCTGGGGCCTTCAAGGCCAGCAAGGGAGTAATGGGCCTGGTGCCCAGGAATCTTGAGGCCAGCAGGGAGAGGGAAAAGAAATCCATTTGGTTTGTCTACTTGGTTCACAGGACCTTCAGGGCTTGATAGAGGGAAAGGGAACAAATACATGACCCGCTCGGTCACAGAGAATGGCTGCTTGCCTTATAAAATGGCGTTAGTTACGCTAACCACATTGCCAGTGGCTGGGAGCAGGGGCTACCGGTCACATACACACCAGGGACAAAATAGCTACATGGAATAAATAAGCAATTTAAAACCATATTCAAATCTTATAATTCAAGACTACTTCTCACTTTCATTATCTTGTGCATTTCCAAGCTTTGAAAATTAAAATAAAAAAAGACATTGCATTTCAAAGTTCTGGAAAAAAGTGCTGTTGTTTTTAAGTAGCATATCATTGAGCTTACCTGTTTGTTTTTTAGTGAAGTATTTTTATTGGCTCTTTTCTTTCTTCCTTCAAGAAATCCAGCTTAGAAAAAAACACTGAGCTGCTTACCAGTTTTAAACCTACAGTCTCCTGCAACAGCAGTATGAGAACCAGTCTAAATTGTTAAGATTTGTCTTAGAAAGGGAAGTTATTTAGAATGCTAGTAGCCAATAGTCCAGCTCATACGCTAATTCTCTCAGCCACACCCTCACCTAATTCTAAACTTAAATGTCTGGTCCCCAAACATGTTACCAACACCTTTAATACTACCCAGGTCCCCAGAACTCAGGGAGCCATACAGACATCTCCTTAAGTAGCTAAAAGAGCATCTCATTGTTTGTTCTAAAAAGGTCTTGGTTTGCGTTTATGGATAGGTATCGTGTATCCTCCTGGAGAGTTCAAATTAAAAAATATTTCCCTCTTGTATGTATCTTCTTCCATTCTCTGAGTATTTTGGGATAGCTTGATATTACAAGTAACTGTATCTTGTATTATAGCACACGTGCAGTAGATCTGCGTGGCACTGCTAGCTCCACTGAGAACTTCGGCAGAGCCAAGGGAGCAGCAGTCCATGCTGCAGGGAAAGATTTCGTTAAGAAGCCATCAATACTGCCATCTCCTGGCATTACAGGACACTTACAGCAACAGCTTTAAATCGCACCTTTAGAGCATTTTGTGCATACTTGCAACTGCTAGTGTAGAAAATTTTGTTAGGGAATTGTTTTTAGATCCATTCATTATTTTGTGTTGCAGCACTAGATGATGATTCTCACCTGGCTGGTAAGCTGAACAACCTAGGGGAAATGTTTTACGTAGTGAATCTCCACCAAAAACTTCTTTGAAAGAATGACACTTAGCTAGGCAATCTGGAGATGTAGAAATCTAACAGCGTAACACTTAACGTTTCATTTTGCCCTGGTCCATCTCTACAAACAGCAACAGCAGAAAAGCAAATGAGAAATAAGTGGCTTCTATAATTTCAAAGGCCAGATATCAAAAAACTTTTGATACTGGTTTGACACAATTCCTTATTGTGGACAGTTGCCCAAACACCTCATCTGCAAACAGTACTTAACCACAGTTAAATTGAACTAGGCCTAAGCAATAGTTTTATTGAAATTTCCCACATAAACCTAACCACACCTCTATCTCAAATCCATACTTCTCTGGAGAATGATTCAAACTAACCTGTTTTCCTAGCCAAGGAGCTAGGCTGGAGTGCTCCCCAATTCAGCTATTACATTTCATCTGACAGATGGTAAATTAAGATACTCTGCCTGACGGCTTGCCATTGTGCAAACATGTCTTGCTTTCATTTGTGAAAGGCTTTAGCAGACAAGCTTTTTCTCAATTGCTTAGTTTCCCGAAATATACTTTATTAAACCAACATGCAAGACCACTGACATGTGAGACCAGCAGGAGGAAGGTTAAGATAGCTTAACCTGAAAATGTTAATAAACAAGGTCTCCATTTTGGGGGGCTTCACTGAGTTGCTCTTTATGCCAAAGATTATTTTTCTGCAATAAAGCACAAACACTGACAACAAAATTTTAAAAAATTAATGAAAATAATTTATTTTATAAATCTAGCATTCCTGTGGCTAGTGTTGTGTACACACATTAGAATCTTACATTCTACTTCATTCAGGTTTTTTGGACAGGTAACTGCCATAGAAGAGCAAATGAATACATTTCCAGAACATGTGCTAACACTTATTTACATGTGAAAAAGCTCTCACTACATGTTTGATGCTTAAAGTGATACAGCTGTGTGTACTTCACAAGAGAATCTTGCCACAATTCCAGGGAGGATTAAATTGCCAATGCATTCTCTTGTGTAATGGAAAACAAATCAGTTCAAAGTTTGATCCTGTCCTCCCAATTGAATATATCTAATGTGCACAGCAACGTAATGGAAAATGTGCCCTTCTGAAATTAGTCTGAACAATTAACGCAATGACTAAATAACCTTGCTGACAGATAAGAAGAAATTGATTCCAATAGGAGAATAAGGACTCAATATATTAATTCAGAACTGTATTACCAAAAAGAGAGACTTACCAGTGCTGGTTTCATAATGAAAATATATTTTGGCTAAACTTAGTATCTGCTTAAGTAGGGTGCAACTCCACAGGATCCAGTAGAAACGCACCTGCTAAACTGGAATGACTATTTTCTCATCATTCATTCACATTCTTAAGTATTTAAACAAAGAAGCAGATTTTTTTAAAACAAGAAACAGATGATACATTCCATTCTTCCCTGTTTACACCAGTGGGAGTTCTGCACATGAGAGATTAGACATTTTATTTTCTTTGGTCATCACTGATCACACACACTTAACCTTCAGCCTGCAATAGCTCGGTGGCATTCATTTGACTGGGAAGACTGGAAAAATGTACTAACAACCAAAGATTACAGCATAATAATCACAACCTTGAAAAATAAGATTCAACAAAACCAAAAGAAATATTTGAGCAAATGACCAGCTATTGATGCAACTACTGGGAACTCTTTCCTATCTTAAAGAAAACAAATAGCCCATGAATGTTAAATCTAAACCCATGTAAACCATAGAAGTAGGAGGGGGAAAAAAAAAACACAACCTAACTTGAGAAATAAAACGCAGAAAAGAGCATCTCTAAACAACAGCAGAGTGTATTTCACAGGCTTCCTTCAACTATACCAAATAAGAAATACACACCCAACAAAAACTGATGAACGCTGTAAAGAAAAGAGTCTGAAGTTACAGGACCAGTAGGCTATAGAGAGTTTGAAGGTAGTGTGATTCATTTGTACTAAAGACAAACTGTCAGGTGTTCGGCTGTTGAGATAGCAAAGAACTTGATTCATTCTTGTAAAACAAAAGGCCCTTCACGCTAGTCCTCTTAATTCTTTAATGCAAAACCACAGGAATCATTCATAATGGAATAGCGACTTGAAAAAGCATTAGATTTCCATCTCAAGCAGCTGGAGAAAAAGTACTTTCAGAAAATGTATCTGAATTACACTGAAAGGACAAGAAGCTGCTTTTAGAAGTGAAGCACACCACCTTGCCCATGTCATTATAAGAGAACTTTTGAATATAAAAAAGCATTTAGTAAAAATTTTATTTGAAATGTAGCATGAATCCATAACCATAAGTGTTACAACATAGAGTTTTACAGAGAATTTGTACAATATAACAGGTATTTCTATACATGCGCCCTCTCCATTTTTATTTAGTCATTAACAAACAAACAATAGTTAAACAGGAATAATAAGCATTCACTTCTAAAAAGAAAACTTTGGCATGTATACAGTTGGCTAGTTAAAAGTAAACAGTGGTAGATTCAAGTCAGAAAGAGACCCACTTGTTTTGTTTCACAGCGTTTTTGATCAGGATGAAACTCACCAGCACTATTTTCTAGTTAATACAAAAATGAATACTTTTTTCAATCCAGAAACCCCTGTTAAGGGACAAAAGCATGTTAAGAGATGTAGAAGAATCAACTATTAACTCTAAAAGGTGTCAGTTTCAAAGCAGTTTAGGCCACAAGTATTTTGCACACATTGGTGTGGTCATGAGCAAAACAAACCCTTTAATGGTTCGCTCTTATTACTGAACTACGTATCACTTGGCACAACTGACAATTTCTCCTTTGGACTGAAGAATAAGCACGAGTGTCATTGGCTCAAAAATCATGTCCATTGCTGGAGCGTAAGAAAAAACTAAAGTAGAATTTGCACTGTGCCCATCATCTGTCTTGAGTTTCTGTCACTGCTCTTGGCCACTTACATACCTACGAAAGTCATCAAAAAAATGACGGAAAACAATTTGCAAGGCATTTCTTCCTGGCATACAGTAGACAGTATTTCCATTTTAAAAATCAGAAAACAATGAAAGAACCCCTGAATAATAAGGAATAACAAACCTCCTTTGAGAAGAATTACTTGCAATTCTTCAAGTACTTACAAAAAAATACAGTATTTATACAACTTCTCCAGAACTATTATAATTAACATATTTTAATGTAGTACTAATAAAATAAACCCATAGATACAAATGGTTGCACTTCTAAGCAGGAATATCTAATCCAGATTTAGATTTTACTGCAATTTCATTATTGCTGTGGAACAGACAGTGGTTAAGTCACGTGAATACTAGCCTCTCTTTCTTACACACGTCAGAATTTCTAATTTGAAAAAATGTTCTCCAGCCAGTCAGAATACATTTAATGTAATTTTTACAGCTCCTGCTAAATGTTAGCGATCCAAAGTTGACTGAACCGTGGTGCAATAGGGCACAAATGGCAGAAGAGCAGTGGAGTAGAGGCAGGAATGGCAGAAAAAACAGTAGAGTAACACAAATCAGATTCATACTCACTACTTCTTATTCCTAGGCTTTAACTCTTCTGCTGCATTTCGCAGAAAAATGTAGTTTTTCTTTTGTGGATTATAAAATTCATGACCCTAAAGAGAAAAATTATCTGTATTTACTCTCTTCAAAGAAGAAATACCATCATTACCTTAAAATGCAGGAATATGAATATAGCATTAGTTTGGTTTATTAAGATTTAATCTTAAAATTTTAAGACCAGATATTGGACAACATTGGTGGATTAGAAACAGCTTACTATAGCAACTAATTACAAGAACTGTGCATATAAAGTAAAATTTAAGGGACATTTATCCATTTTTAAGGTATAAAAAGCTTTGCATTAAAAAATAACCATGTATCTCTAAGCTCTACTTTACAGATGCAGCATAAGAGCTCAGTATGATTTTTTTTTTAATGCCATTCTAGGCAGAGAAGAAACTAAAACATTAATGGCCAACCAGTTTCACTTTGTTTTCTATTTTCTAAATGAAATAAGGTCATATTTTTTCAAAGTGAAGACCAAGTTCTACAGAAAACTGCAAAAATACCTCTGTTCCCCAACTGCAGATGCAAATATATTATTTTGCATATTGACATTATTTGCGTACACATTACTGACTCAATATGCAAGTATTCAAATCACAGAGAGTAAACACTAATAAAGTTATTAAAGTCCAACACACAATTTGAAAATTACCAACTCCACTTGACAGAAATGGTTCTAGAAAAGAAATTTAGTACCTACTGATTTTACTACATAATACTGGTTTACAGATCTGAAAGATACCTTGGTACACATCTACCACTGCAGTCTACCCAAGTATCTAGAACAGAAGAATTCATCTGCCCAAGCATCTCACAAAGTTATCTTCCTTTGTGCAGCATCCCAAAGACTAGATACAATGCAGTAAATTACAGTTTTGCTCTCTTTGTGGCATGCAGTCAAGTTCATCTGTGTGATTTCTGCATTCACTTCAGTCAAAACCACATGGAATGTTACCCTCAAATTTAAAAGCACAGGAAAGTAAGACTTTTAATGGAAGTTGCCATTCCATTAACATCACTTACATTTCAACCTTGCTACTCCCTTCTTAAACTATTAAGAAGCAGTGATTCTCCCATACCATGGTTTGCTGCGATTTTCTTGCATGTATATGATTTATTGTTGACTCAAGTTTGGAAAAGAAATACATAAATAAGTGCTACCAACAAACTGCACTGAATGGTACTGGAAATTTAGTACATGGCATTCAAACACTAGTTTAAGTGTCTATAACCACAGTCACAGCTTTTTTTAAAGTTAAAGAGATTCTGCAGAAGCAGCAGAGATGTGCATTTCAAAGAGATTTGTGGGAACCTGTCAGGGTGCCACATTGCCCCATGACACTCCCCACAGCAGAATGTGTGCGAGCAACCAGAATAACTTCTGAATCATGTAATTTACATTTTGCTCATCCACATTTGCAAAATAGCATTATTTAGCAATCTTATCCAACTGAAGCTAAAAACCAAAGAATGCGCTACTTCGGTGCTAAATTTCATCAGATGTCTAAAATAACCATTGTAAGTTCTCTTGCATGCTTGTGAAATTAGAAAGACTCAGCTACTATTTACAAAGAACAGTGAAAGCCTCATAGCAAAAGATAGCCTTAGTTGTCAGCTCTAGAGTATGAATTTGAGTCTAAACCTTTCTTACCTTTGACCAATCGTAACTGGAAGCATATGCAAATATATTGCCATTATGGTTGAAACAACAAGCAGATATCGGCTGGTCAAGTTGTTCTGATGTTTTTAGCTTCGTTCGTGCATCTTTATCCCAAAAGCTGAATCTACCATCAGATCCTACTGTTGCAAGAGTACCATGGACAGGGTGAAATGCTATCCCGTTTACCTGCAGAATCATAAACAATACTGTGTAAAACACCACACATGGGAACACTCACATGTGCTGAATCCTGAGAGTAAATACACAGGAAAGAGTTTTTTTCAACTAGATATAGTTCTTAATTTTCTTTTAAATGTTTTCAGATATGTCTTCTGGAAAAACAAAAACAAAAAAACACCCCAAACCCCACCGAAGCAACAAGGAAAGCATCACCTTTACTGTAGTACCTAAAAATTCAATGCATAATCCCATTACACAAATATATTAAGTACTGCTTCAATATCAGCAAAATTTACAAGTGTCATCTCCACCACAATGATTTTATCAACAGTTGATCTGGTGCTTGTTTTAAGGGAAGTACAGAAATCTGTCTTTCCTCTTAATGTATGACTGGTCTTTAAACATACATCTAAGATAACTTTAGGCAAGATAAGAGGTCAAGGAGAACAAACAATTCACAGCCAATTTTATATTGAGTGTGTATTACCCTGTATAAATGCTCTAGTGGTGTATGCTGAATACTTACAGCATAGATATCCTGAGGTGCTGAAGTGTTTGTTCCATTGGAGCGATGACATTTAAAAGTGAAATTATCTTTTGCACTGGGGAAGGGAAAAAAAGTCTTTTTACTTTCCTCATTGTAAACTGAGCAATAAAGAAAGGATGTTTTATTAAATGATACTTACGGATTTGGGGGGTTGATATAATGAATAGCTACTCTTCCTTCAATACTTCCAAGGGCAAATCCAGTAGGTTTGTTCACTTTGTCTTTAAAAATAGCAACACAGCGATGCTAAATTTGAGAAAGATACAGAGGATTTTAGACAGAGGACTGAGGGCCAGATTTTCGGAATGCTGTCCGTTTTCCATGGGGACACAAAATATCACATACATCAATGCAAAGTAAAGCAAAACCACAAACAAGGTCAAAAGATACGTCAAATTCTATTGAGAATTTGGGCCACAGTATTTACATTTCTAAATCCTTATGAAGATTAGCAACAGATCAACAGCAAACAGGGACATGTGCCATACCAAGATAAAGTACTTTGGTTTTGAAACACTCTTTTTACCCAAAAATGGCAAGCCCAGAATTTCAATGATCTGTATAAATAAGCTTGTAATAAATACAATAATTTACCTGGTGTTTAAGAGGAGATTCTATTCTTCTAAATTCAGAAGGTTGATTCTCTAACTGATAAACTATCAAACCCCTTTCTGCAGTGGCCACAGCAGCCATAGGATGAACCTGGGTAAGGTTGTAAAATAGGTTGGAAGAGAAACACTTGTGTTAATAGCGTGGCAGAGAATTCTATTTATTATTTCACAGAAATCTCTGAAGAAGTTAAAGGAATTAGACTATTTTCAGGGGGGGAAGAGAGGGAGGGAAAAGGGAAGATGAGAAAGAACAAAATTCATTTGTAGATGTATCTTCACACAAAACAACCAGTTCTTCCCTGCCATTGAGAAATTAAACATACCCAAAACCTCTGATTATTAGCTGACCCTTCCAACGTGAATCGCAGTAAGGGTAATTCAAACTCCTCCAGAAATGAGGGCAGGACAGCCGTAGTGCTGATTCAGTTTTGTGATGTTAAAAGGATACTAAGCATGTTTTCTGTGATGGAAACACATATTTTTCCAGAGCCTGATCAAGAAGATCAATTTATGTTTTATTGCTAAAATCAGAGATCAAGTACTCTTCTATGATTCTGTACTAACAGTCAGTATTTAGTGCTAACCTACAGAAGCCTCCAAAACTGCCAGTTTATTCATACTCCCAGTCATCTAGCTGACACTAGTTTCCTGTATACCATGGCTTACCACATCTGCACAGTAACATCTTTCAGGGAGCTGCAATGTCATCATCGGTGTTGGTGAACGGGTATCCCAGAACTGATGGAAACAGAGAAATGAACAAACTTATGCTTGGAGTTGAGGATACACCATTTAAATTACTTTAGTAAAGAGAATGCAACTGGTACCAAGTTGTTTCATTCTTGTCTATAGTCAGAATACTGCAAACCTCTGTGAAGTGAGGCTATTTCATTAATCTGTTTTTTGTATTAGTGCTTAATAAAGTATTTTCACTTCACAAGTATTTTCATACACATATTACTAGCGTAATTTGTGTCCCTTTGTTCAGGTAAAAATCATACCTTCAAAGTTTTATCCCAGCTTCCTGTCATCACACAGCTATAATTTGGTGCTTTAATCCAATGGATAGTCTTCACAGGAGCATCATGCTGAAGAAAAAAAAAAAATTACAAATACACATACATTTACTAAGACAACAGTCCACATTTCTTGTTTATGTTCCTCATTTTTTTAGGTATTTACACTTTTTTATCCATTCAAGAAAAGTGATTCAATATTTTAGTCACAGCAGTCAGGATAAAGGTTGGTCATGACCTTACTGTGTTTAACGCTGCAAAATCACGCACATACGAAAAAAATGGAGCCTGACACAAAGAACTACAATCAAGTCACCCTACACAGGAATAAGGTCACAGCAGAAATACAAATTATTAACAGCAGGACTTTCTATTTATTTATAAAGGATATTATCCATCATGCTAAAAAGATTACCACTTTGTAATAAATAATGTTCTATATTAAACTAATGAAAAAACCAGCTTCTGACAACAGCTGCAGAAGAAAGGCCTATGTTAATTACACCAACAAGACTTTAAAATCAAGACAGAGTCTGAATTTTAGCACCCCAAATAAGATACAAGAAGCAATCATTAAAAGGACTCTCTCTCAAACTATAGAACTGGTAACTCATTTTAGTCACCATAACTACATATTCTATGAACAGACATTCACTTCTAAATTGAGAACGTAAATTATAATCCCTGTTACTGCTGCAGCAGAAAGCTGGTATTTGTGAAAGTGAAGTCAATGATTTCTTAAATTTTTTTTCCCCTCTTTAATGCAGCAGGGTGACTTGGTGAGATCACTGCAGCAATGGAAAGAGCTCTCTCGAGTAAAACAGCTGCACAGGTTATTCAAATTACTTTGATTGCAGGCCTCCCTGTTCACATGCACTTCAGTATCTCAAAAATACAAAAAACACCCTACAACCTCTTCTTCATATAGCAGCATCCTCTTCAGAAGCACTAAGTATTAGCTTAATTTGCTAATAAATGTAGCTTTTAATAAAAATAGAAAAGGGGAAAAAAACACCTAATAGCTTGAGGCTTGCTTGCTTACCTGTGCAATCTGAATAGCTTGATTACTGTTGAGATCCCACATTTTGGCAGTTTTATCACAGGAAGCAGTAAATACTTTACTCCCATCCTAAAAAAACAAGAATAAGGCCAAGAGGTTACAATAGCCCTATCGTGCAGTATCTATTAGAAAACTGTCAAGTCTTACTCTCTTCTAGTAATAGCATGACATGAATGTAACCTATACAGGGAATCGCAAGACAAAGAAGAAACATAAAAAAGGAAATTTATTTACGACCGTATGTGTCGTAAAAGAGAAAATTGTGCTAGCTATTATCTAGCTTTAAACACATTATTACTTTTAAACTCACTTTTACCCTTCCTATGCCCATGTTAGTCATTCTATTAGGATGTGCTTAGCACATATTTACAGTAACGTAAGTCTATACGATAATCATGGGCTGCATCTACATGTGGCACTCGTGCCTGTCTGGAAACAACATGCCAATTTATTTAGGGTTTGGTTAAAAATTGTTTATTTATTTTTAAATAGGAACATACATCACTCCAGCAGCCGTCTAGTACAGGTCCTGTGTGCATCTGCTGAGCCTTTGGAATTGTCTGTCCATTATCTTGAACTTCCCAGCAGCGAACCTGTAAGAAGAGAAGTGTATACAAACGTAACATATTAACACTAAGAACTTAAAAGACCTCTCTTCTTGAACATCCCAGCCTTAAGTTTATCTGATGACAAGTACAATTACAAACACCAAGCTTTTTTCAGAACTACTGAAACCTTATTTTCTCTGATTATGTTCCTTTTATCTGTACAGCCACAACTCAACCCCACAACTTCAAGCCCATCTCAAAAGTACCTTATGATCATGTAACACCTCCCAGTGCTCTCCTGGGCAGCCTTTAACCATCAGCTAGGAAGAAGCTGCCTGCTGCAGGCTACTGGCCAACAGAACAGTTAAAAAATGCACTCAATGTCTGTCTTCCCCTCCCTGTTTGTGCCAGCTGGGATCTCACCTTCAATCCAACCAAACCTCAGTAAGGTTGTAGGAACTTAATCTTTTTGAGACTACACTGTCAAACTGGATCATTTACCACTGTGTTCATGGTTCTTTCACTGGGCAAAGCATAACTACGTTAGCCTAACTGTGTAAGAAAATGAAGCTAAAAAACAAACAAGTAGGAAAAAGAAAAGTCAAAGTAATAAAAATCTAAGAGGGAAAACTTTGACTGCATATTCCAAGCTGCAGCTTAAAACACACAGGCAGAGGAATGACTTCTCTGAAGATGACAACAACTGAATTTCTCAGGTAAAGCAGCTCAGCTACGTCAAACTTAGTGCCTTGGCACCAGACGCAGATTTTGCAGTTCTGCAACAAGGAATATTTTTCAGGTGCCCTGGCACAAGTGTTTAGTCACATTTTGCAGTTTAGGCACCAATGCTCCCACTTTATTCATCTGCAGGTCTGACTGTGAGTACTTACATCGTTTGCCCATGATCCCGCAATAAGGAAATTACCCGGCAATGTTGGCGGACTAAATGCTAAACAAGATATGCTGTCATCAGGTGGAGATGTTACTTCAATATCCTATAAAGGACAGAAGACAAACCAAAATTAGCCACATTTGAAAACTGTGCACTGAGATCCTATCACTTCCGTAGGGCGAGTTAGTAGGTACTGCCGTGACATGTCAAAACACAGCACAACAACAGTGGATCCCACGGGGGCTACCGCACGTACCTTCATCGGATTATGGTTATCTGCAGTTGTACTGCCAAACATGCTGGTACCTCCAGTACCAAACCCTGACGTTGATCCAAACAGACTCATCCTTGCCCTGCAAACGAGGAAAAGCCTTACTGAGACCTGCAAGGCCCTGGAGCATCCCCAGAGCGTCTCACCGCAGCCACTACGCCAGCACACGCCTCACCCCGCCTGGGAGGCACCCGGGGATGTAAGAGTATGCTAAATATATGTAAAAAAAATAAAATTAAATTAAAACCACATTTCTCGTTGCAACTGGATCCCTCACGTCTCCCAGTCGGCCACGCCGCCACCACTGTCAAGGACCCCTGGCCAGTCGTGCCCTGGCGAGACCGACCCCCCCCCCCCGCCGTGCCCCTCGACCCTCCCCCGGCACCGCCGGGCTCCGGCAGCAGCGGCGCCTCGGGGAGCTCCGCGCCCGGCACAGCCCGCCCCGCGGGTGCCCCCGTTCCGGCGCACGGCCCCGCCTCGTGTCTCTGCCCACAGCCCGCCCGGCGGGGCAGCGAGGGTGCCCGGCGGGCGAGGACGCGCCATTTCGCGAGTGTCCCGCTTCCCCGCCGCCAGAACCGGCCCGCGGCCGGCGCACGGAG
>JANZLQ010000009.1:25918592-25963440 GCA_026212715.1 Elanus axillaris | reverse complement strand
GGCGGGGCGGGGCCGGGACGGGGCCGGGGCGGGGCCGCGGGGAGAGGCCGCTCTCCTGGCGGGGAGGACGGCGGTTGGGGTTACCCCCCGTTGCTGCTCCGCTGCCGCTAAGGCAAGGGGAAAAGGATGGATTACTTCCGCGTCCTCTCCCCGGGGCGTGAGGAGAGGGGTGAGCCGGGCGGTGCCGCCTGTAGCGCTGCAGGTGGGGTGGTGGTTTATCCGGCGTCGAGGAGTTGAGGTGGGCAGGCGGGTCCCAGCGCGTTCGGCCCCCCTGGGGCGGCGGCAGTAGGACGGCTGCAGCGTGGGGGAACGGCACCCGCGTGAACCGCGGGAGCGCTGACCTTCGGCGGGGCACGGCCCGAGTATTTGGAAGCTCGCCTGCTCCCATGAAAATAAAGCCTCGCTTAGGGCCAGGCGTAGAAAAGGTCTCTGCTCCCCAGCCATACGTACGTTAGGCGGTGAGGACTATCTCGTGCTATTGCACCTGCCGATGGAAAAGCCTTTCCTCGCTCTGGATCTAGGTTGTTTGTGCACCTGGACGCTAGAAACTACTAGTAGGTAGTAACACTGCTACTGTGCAGTAAAGAAAAAGGAACTTTAACTCCTTTTGAATTTACTACTGGTGGAACAGCAGTAGAAAAACCCATCTAGATGAGTCTACTGAAAATACTATCTGCAAGTTCCTTGCTGATGACTGTGTACGTCAATTTTGGAAGTATTTGCCACGCAGTCAATCTGGTTTCCTCATGTAAAACCCACTGTATGCTTTAATCACTAGTCTCTTGCTCCTTTCAACTGTTTTAGAGCCAACTAAGTAAAGAAAATGAACAAGGGATTCTGTTATGATGTGCATCATTAACAGGATTGTTTATTAAACTCTTAATCAGTAACATCTGCTTGCTTACTTATTCATTGAAGACAAATAGTAATTTGGTTGCTGGATCATTTATATAGCTGCTTGAGAAATGCAGCAATGAAGAATCATCTCTGACTTTTCGGTCTGAATTTACAGCAAATGCAAACTGCCACAATGCTGTACTTAAAATAATTTCCAAAAGGAGGCCTATGCAATAAATTGTTAACGAAGTCTTTTACTCTCTTCAAAAATGAAAAGGTTTGTACAGCATCTTCTTGTGCTTTAAGAAATAATGCAAAGCAATTCCTTGATACATTTTTAAACTTAACATTTTCTGACCAGAAAGAACATATCTCATTATTTTTTATGTATGTACCATCTAATGTGGCATTGTTACACTGCAGAAGCCACAGAATGGAAGCAACAGTATTCTGTAAAAGAATTGTAATTTCTCTTATAGTTTGAAAGAGGAAAAAGAAATAATGATAATCTGCCTACAATGCAGCAATAAAGAAACCTAACAAGATGGTGAAGAGTACTCCTCTGTCTCTGCATTTTTTCTAAGACCGGTCAACAAAATAAATCAAGAAAAACATTTCATTTGCAAACAAGCATTCATAGCCATCCACCAAATTGCAGTTTGTTTGGTAAATAGACTCTGGAAAGGTAATCTGATGAAAGAGAAGTTAAAACTTGAATTTCAGCCTTCAGTTTAGATGCTGCCATAATTTCCAGCTAAAAAAAAGAACAAATTAATATGTGATGCTGTAACAGCCTGATCCAGGCTTAGGTAATTATTTAATTAAGAATTACACTTGTGCATGTAGAACTCTAAAGTTAGTATTACTGGAAATGGTGCTGAAAAATCCCTGTCACTGAGCTGAGATTAGTTGTATTGTATGTTTATGTGTTCTCGAGTGTGTATCTCTCAGTAACACAAACAATTTATGAGTATAAATAGGAAGAAGGTGGTACACAATACCTTTTCTTCCTTCTAACCATTTTACACAATATATGCCTGAATTGAAATAGGTGCTTTAAAAGCTACAGGCATGATTAGGTCTAGTACTGAGTAAGTAGCTGCTGTAAGCATTCCCCTACTTGCAAAGATGTAATATATTCTGTAATACTTAGGAAGGCAGTAAAGTCCCATGGGATCGTCAGATGACTAATGGCAGGAAAGCTTAAAATGCTGCCCGTTCTGGGCTGTGAGCCATCGAGGCCCACTGACTCAGAGACACATCCCAGGGCATGGGCTTTCTCAATCTTGCCTTCTTGTAGGGCTGGCTGCAAAACCTTACTGGTTCTGCCCTACAAAAAGTGTGTCATCATAATGAGGAACAGGATTGCAGATGATAGGATTTGTTCTGTGGGGACTAAGAAATAGGAAACAACAAGTTTATACATACTTCTTTTTTCCACATTGGCTGACAAGCAATGTAAGGTCTCTTTTGTATACTCGCTAACTTATTTTGATCTTGCTTTGTAAATGGAATCAGGACATCTTTGCGTATATTTAATCTGAAAAGAAAATAAAGTTTTACATTTTCTCATTTACTTCAAAAATATTTATTCCAACTTCTTTCTTTATATTAAACAAAAATAATATATGAAAAGAATAATGGGCTTAAGTGTCAGTTGTGTTTTTGTGCATTAAGTCAGACTGCATTTCCTGTCTATGAAACAGAATAATACTTCTCTTTCTTTTGGGGAAGTAACTAACCTCTCAAGATCAGATGGAAGGAGACCAAGCCACTTTATAGATGGAACGGTGAGATGATGGGCCTCGAAAGACATTGACTAAAATAAGAAAGGTCAACTATAACATGCAGTGACTTTTAGTTTAAATTATTTGAGATATATGCCTTCTGAGGACATGGTCAGATTTTATTACAAAGATAATTAGGTATTTTCACTATCAGAATGGTATAGGAGAACATAGTACAACTGAAGCTTACCATATCCCCTTGCTGGAAACCGTTCCTTTGTGAAGATTTGCGCCCTTCAGCCTATGACATTCTAGAATAGTCCAATTTAAGCTGGTCTAGTCCAAATGGTTTTGTTTTTTACAGTCAATATGAGTCTGATTGCCAAAAAAAATTTAAGCTGGGAGAAGCAATGGCAATCAAATCTGGAAATTTCAGATATTTTCTGCTGGAAAGTACCACATCATATAAAAATAGCCCAAACAAAGGTTCATCTGGTCCAGTATCATGGCTACAGTAAATATCTTGGGGAAAAAGTGTAAAAACAAATAAGCAATTAACAATACTTCTCAGAATACTCCCCCTGCTCCCAGTGGTTTGTGACTCCAATGTTCTGAGCCAGAAGTGGTGGTGGTGTAATACTTGATTTTGTCAGGTTGCTTTTAGAATCCATGAAAACTTTTGTCATCTACAGCACCGTACAGCAAAGTATCACAGTTAAATTACATGTTGTATAAAGGAATACTTCCATTGTTTGTAATGAACTTGACATGTTGTAGTTTCATTTGATACCCCTGTTGCTCTGTAACTGAACAAACTAAACTTTCCAAGGAACCTGACTATTTAATTTGATCCCAGAAGATGGTCTTTTATCAGTTTACACACCTTTGTGGGAGAACTGAAGGTGTGACAGATCACCTGAAAACTTGGGAGTTCTGTCTCTCTGGATGTCCTTGAGGCATATGTTAGGACGTATATTTGAACTCTGACATCATCAATGTAATGACAGTTTTCTGAAATTCATTTTATTTGTTGATTTTTTTTATTATTTTTTTTTTACTTTGGATGTTCTTTCTCTATTGCTCTACTGAACAGTTCACCCATCTGCTTCTGCCCTCTGCCTTCACCTTGGTCTGCCTGCCTTCCATATTGTCTTTCTATACCTCATCTTTTAGCAAAGTAATATAATAATGCCTTCTTGTTCCCTTTGCCTCTTCTTCCGTAATGCTCCATGCTAACACATGTATCCATAAGCAAATTCTCACCCCAGAACAAAATCTTTACCAACATAACATGATTTTGCAGAGAATCAGCCATTTCACAAGTTATATCCTCCTCCCAAGATCCCTCCAGCCTTCATTTCTCTTCTAAGGCAGAAAAAAAGCAAAATTGAGATTTTTCTATTTGCACTGCCTGTAAACTGCCTGTGCAGCAGGGAGAAACTTGAAATACAGTAAATGAAACACCTGTCGTGGTTACCCAGTTTCTTTTTGTTGCAGGAAGAAGCTGTTTCTGCAAATACACAAGGCCTAAAAACTGTGTCTTTGTGTTGAAACAAAATGATAGTAAAAAAAAGGCAGTAATTCTAACAAAGGCTATAACATTTCCTACATTCCAGCTTCAAGGCTGGGCAACAAAGCAATGAATCTGAAGTAGAAAAATTATACTCACCACAGATCCATATTTGTAGATGCACATTATTTCTACACCTAGGTTGCAGAAAACCAAATGTCAAGTGTCTGTTTATCTGCACACTCGGCATGTTTAAGAAGACTGCATTAAGAATTCAACTTTATGGAATAGCAGTTATGGCTTTATGGTTAGTGAGGTTCTTTATAGTTTACAATTATGTTTAGAGTACATCAAAATAATGCTAATTTGAGCATAATATGTCACCTTTATATAGATAAATGTTTCACGCTGTCTGTGCATAGTCAATTCAAAACGAAGGATAGTCAGCTCTTACACATTGTCCAACATCTATCATCTTTATCCTGGGTAGTCTGTATGTCTTAATATTATTGCTTTGAGCAGCTGTTTCTGATTTTGCAGCAATCTCCCTAATTTCAGGTGGGATCAGTGTAGATACATAAGAGATTTTCTACATTTTGTGCATGTGAATTCAGGTTCTGAATTCAAACTGAGGCATACACACACAAATACACAGAATCCCTCATGAAATGAGGAAATTTCAGGCCTGCCACTAATAGAATAGCACATCCTGAATGTGATGGGCTTGTTTTAGGATTAACTTTATTCCTGCTGGCATCAGTCTTGTAGTTTCTAGCTTTCACTACTGTAAACTATTGACATGAGTGCTGAGTTATTAATATAAATGTATGTGAACTACTTTAAAACCAATAAAAGTCTCCCTTTGCTCAAACATACTATTTTCTTCATGTCTGTCTGGCCTAAGGATCATAATGTAGTTAAAATTTTTGCTTTATAGAAAATTGAGCAACGTTTACAAAAGTTCCTGTTATTTCACAAAAGGAATAGCATAGCCAACAGCTGGAATTCTTGAGAGAGGAATATTTTCAATGGCATTTAACTCTGTAAAGATACAGCTAGGACCTCCTGAGAATTTAGAAGTGGTTGAGTGCCTAACTCCCATTAAAATCAGTGGAATCAAGCAATGGATCATAAAATGCCATTATCCTTATCCTCATTTTTTAGGTAGACAGGTACTTTCAAAATCTAGCTCTATGTTGAGTTATGAGTTCTATAAATTATTTTTTTCTTTTTTAGGTACAAGGTAAGATTCTTACTAATACCTCAAAGCACAAAAAATCATCACAGAGGGTAAGGGTGTATTCAGTGGGGATGTAAAGCCAGTACTGCTGTTTCAGTTAAGCTCATTCTGTACTCCTAGATATGTTCTGCATAAATCAAGAAACTTCTGATGGTATTGGATCTCTGTGCTCTGCATACCTTCCCATAAAAGTGAGGAAAGACATTCTAAATAAATTTTGCTTTCCTTTTGTGTTATTTAGCCTCTACAGATTTACCATGTGGATCTGCATCCATAAGGGTGAAAATAGGAATTTGAAAAGAATCCCACAGCTTTCTGACCAAAAGGCGTGTATTAAGATCTGGTACGCCTCTTCCCTAAGGAAATAAAATAAAAGCAGACAGTTTTAAATTCGTCAAAACAACATCTGGCTACATATGTGTTTACATTTGTCATTTAAAAGCAAGCAAACAAACAAAATGTTGGCAGAAATGTTTCTCCACCAGCTATTTCACAGGGAAAGTTCTATGCTCCTATTTTGGCTCTGTGAGGAGTGAAGGAGGACTGGGCTGGGAAGCAGCGCAGCAGATGTCCTGGATTACAGACACTATAGAAGTATCATACAGTCTTCTATTTAAGGAGTTAATTTGTAAGGTCTGGGAGTTGATGTATAGATGTACCCTGGTATCTGTATAAGCTGGTATAAGAAGGCCACTTTTTTCTTGTCGAAAATATTTATGGCACTAATGAAACAATGTAAACCAAGTTCTTGCTATGACTGACTGACTACAACTGGACAATATGCAGCATAGTATAAATGCTTATCTCTCTTTGGCATGGGGATGTGGTTTTTCCTCATCGTGGGCCAAATTTGTCCCAGAACAAGTAGATATGCATATTCCATTTACACATTCTTATTAATTTTCCAGGCCTCATAGCTCTTTCAGTACATTCCAAAATCAACTAATTCTGTTTCATTTGGGTTTGTTAAACCTAGGATCCTGAAGGACAAAAGGTTACTCAACAGTTAAGCCTTTCTGAGAGAGAGTGGGGCAGCTACTTTGCAGCAGCGCATGAAGTTGATAAGCTACCAAGCTCTAAGGAGATGTTTGCAGGAAATAAGACTTTAGAATGTGTATTTTGTATTTCTATAAGGATAATAAAATTTAAAAAAATATTGTTAGACATGTTTCATATTAATTTTGTTATGGTCTTTTGACCAAGTTTGAGCACCACTACAATGCTAAAGTATTATATAAATTCTTAGGTCTAGCTAGACGATATGAAATGTAAGATGCATACCGTAATCATTATACACGGGGACAATTTATTGCAGAAGTCATCATCCAGGAGTCTCTGAAAAGTTGCATCTTTTTCTACAATTAACATAAATTTGGCATGTGAGATTAAATCTTTTCTGTTAAGGCTAGCTGCATGTAAAATGATCCATCATGCCAATCAATTAAAACTAAATGCTCTAAAATACCTGTTCTGGAGCCAAAAGCAGTGTTCATGACTCAACTTCAGAGCCAAGAAGCAAAGAAAAAATTACCAGAACATTGTTTAACTTGGAATATTCTTTGTTTTTACTTTATTTTTTCAGTCTGCAGTGAGAGTTCTTGCGCAAAGGATACTTTTAATTCCTTGAACATTAGATGGCACAGTGACTGCCTAAAACAACAAAAATGAGATTAATCATTTTAAATAGAGAAAATGATATATTTTAAAATAACAACATTAAGTAATGAAGGACAAAATTACATCCTGAAATAACCATTAATCTTCTATGTACAAGAGCAATCTTGACATTTTCACCTCTTTTTAAGTGTATTCAACCATTCATATCCTGCTCTATTGTATGGTTGTGTAGGAGTCCTCCTGTTATAACAAGATGCTTTTCAAAAGTGTTTGTGCTACTGTCGCAGAAGATTGTTCATCATATGGGCATCACAGAGATAACAATGTCCTGATTAATTTTTTATCTGTCTTAGCCAGAAAAAAAGTCAGCTGGCTGTGAAGACTGCAAATTTAATACAAGCTTAATTTAAGTATTCTTTTTGGAAGACCATTAAATCCTTTCTGTTATTAACCTATAACCTGATTATGTAAGTATTTTGGAGCAACAATTTGAAGACATAGTTGTGTTTACTTTACATCTCATATTAGGATTGGCTCAATCTGGCAAGCACATGGATGAGAAAACAGGAACTGGAGAAGGAACTTGGCAAAAGAGTACGTCTATATTGAAGTGTGTGGTCTGTTTTTACTTCTGACTGCTAAATCACCTCTGGTGCCAGGGTGGAACAACTCAACAAATAAAAACATGAAGAGCTGTAGACGAGCATTAATAATACTTAAAACACCAGGGGACTTTACACTCTGCTTAAAAACAAAGTATAATAGGCAGCTAAGGTTATCTTTCCATTTTGAAATTACTGACTTTGGCTTACAGTGAACACATTTTCCAGGAAATCATGACAACAGTCAGCAAGTCTGAGTTCTGTTCCTGCTTTTGTATTCTGCGTGGCTATAGAAAATCTTTCAGGGCTAGATTAGTTGCATCTCATCTCTTCAAACCACTTTTGACTCTTGACTCTTATGAAAGTTCGCTTTAGCACAGCACCATCTTTCATAAAATCAGTTGACAATACAAGCCTTCTAATGTCTGTAATTCCTGTATAAGTGATAATCCTGAGACCAAACAGCATGGTATTATACACCTTTGGTTGTACAGTGCTGAGCACATGGAGACAATATCAACTCTTAAGCTGATAGATTATCATCATTAAACTTCTGTAAATGAGAACGTAATTTTGGTCCAGAAAGAGATTTCTTTCTGTAATTATAGAGGCTCAGTTCAGTCATCTGTGCTGTTGCTACTAGAGGAGTCTCCCCAGTGTGGTAGAAGCTCATTGAGGACCATATGAGTATGTTAACTCAGGCTGTAAGACTTGTTTTCTTACTCTGCCAGAAATCAATCTATTGTGGCAGAAACAAGGTATGTTCAGCGTGCCCAGGATTCTTTGATTCAGAGCACTTATTTGACAGAACATTGTAATATAAAGCCTAAGATACCCGGTACAAATGCCTTCCTCTGCAAGGCTCCCATGTTAGAAGGTAGTGCTAAAAACCATATCCAAAGGTTATATTCCTGGTGAGTATATAGCTGAGCTTCTGAATTGCTATACAGTTAAGCAACACTTTTTATCTCTCTTTTTTTCACCCAGGTTGTAATGTCTCTATTTGCCACAAGCACAGGTCTGTATAATAAGTAACCTGAGCTATAAGAAGTGCAGGTTATCATGCAAAGGTAGATGCTATGAATTACTGTTACTGATTTATAATACGTACTGTTGCACTGAAGGTACAATTCACTTTTGTACCATCTTCCTCAGTGTAACTTAAATTGCCAGCAACAAAACCTTTAGTTGTAGACAGCTGAAAAAAATAGTAAGTTGTACACATAAGCTGGAAATTACATGCTGTTACGTTACTATACTGCACAGGCAAAACAAGAAACTGCTGAAAAGAATTCTGACTGGTAATAAGCAGTTACTGACTGCCATCAACCTTTTAAATACTAAGCAATGTTGTTGTCATCATGGATGTAAAGGCATACAATAAATTATGTTAACTGGATTTTTAGATACAAAGGAATTCTTGTAAGGCATGAGATAGATACAAGTAAATTTTAAAGGTTGTTACATCTCTGAGGTACTTTAAATCTTCATTTAACCCCCAAGTTAGCAAATCATTTGAGTACAAATTGCTAAACAGATATCTTGCACTCTGAATTTTAAGCACTGCCTTCATGACATAATAGCAAAAGGCCCTGTGATTTTAGCTGGCAGTTTGTTCCAAACTCTTTGAATCAAGGAAACTCTGAATTTTCTCTGAAGAAAGAAACTTTTCGAGTGCTATGATAAAGCCATAATGAGGTTTCATTTGCACAAATTACAGTTTTTATTTACCTATATATTTCCTACTGATAACTTTTCTTGATATTTCAACTTTCAGTTCAATTTATATGATTTGGAAATAATAATAAAAACATTCATAATAAGCCACTTACTATATGTAGACTTCTCCGAGGTATCTTAAGCATGCAAGAAATGTCATTGATTATATTGTCCACAACACTTTGGCTACCAAAAAGTAGTGTATCTGAATAATATATATCTCTATCAAGACAAAATATTATATTTGTAATTATAATACTGAAACAGCTGTAGTTTGTGAGAATTTTATAGAGGGCATGGATAATCAGCCTAAAGCATTTTACGTACAGGAATCCATTATCCTGCAGGTTTGCTTCCTACAGGCATTTTTTCACAATAACATTCTTAAAATATAACTTTATTTGAAATGACAGAAATGTAGTATGTTACCTTTTAGTTGCATAAGTATTGCTCTGCACCATCTTATAGATCATAGATAATATTTTGAGCATCAGAGCTGAAAAAATACATTTTACAAAATATTTTATCCATTTTCAGAAATGCATATAGAATAATTTGTCTTTATATTGACCCATATTTGTGTCTCATAAAATAAAGCTTTGAAACTTATATTTTAATTTGCTGTGAAAATACAGAGACTGTACTAATCAATAGACTAAATAATTTCTATCACAATTAGAAAAAATACGATGGAGTTAGGTGAGAGAATGTATGCCCTGCTGTCCAGGCCAAGAAATTAAATGGCTGAGTTAGAAAAAGAAATTAGCTTATTGTCTGTATTCCAAGATTCCTTTACTAGCTAGCTTTTTGAAGAAGGGTGATATTTTTACATTAAGACCTTTTGAATATGCCTTCAGCTGATATTCATTCAGGGAGGGTAGAAACTAAGAACGCTGTATTAATTTCACTGTCATTCACTGTAATTTAATAGAGAAAAGCTGGAGGGCTGGTCATAATATCAGGTTATATAAGCCATACTCTTCTAAATCACAGTGCATGATACTTTTGTTTATGGTTTGGTTGGGTTTTTTTTTTTTTGGTTGGATGGTTTGGGTTGGGTTGGGTTTTTTTACAAAGTTTTGAACTAAAATACAAGAAGAAACAAGAATTCTGCTTTTGGACTTTTTTAACTTACCAAATTTTGGTGCTGATCTAGGGCAGTCACTTCTTATTTGTTTTGTAGTACAATGTGGTATCATCTGTAGACCTACAGAATCTTTAAATCTGATACATGGAAAACAAATACAATAAAACTGTAAATGTATTGAGTATATGTACTTTATTCTCTGCAAACTAATTCAGGCTCACACCCCTTTCCTCTAATCAAATATGCTAGTGCTATTTTCAGACTCAGTGCAGAAACCATCAGCTTGGGTGTAGTTGGAATGGCCAAAGGAAAAAAGAAAGCAGCAGTCATCATCTGCCAAAATGACCCACTCAAAACACTACTGAACTGCCCCCCATCTGATCATTGCCTTCAAAACATGAAAGAGCTTCTGGAGACAATGCTTCAAGGGTGAATTTAAGCCTAAAATACATGTTTCCAGACAAAAGTAGAGACCGGAAAAATATTTCATACCTGTTCATAACTGTTAATATATCAGCATCAATTATTATTTAGCATGAAAACAAAGGAATAAATTACAGGAAAAAATGCGAATCAGTAGAATACAAATCAAGTCTGACACAGTGACCTTCTGATGTAGAATGTATGAAAAAATGTTATTATTTCATATTACAATAGTATTATCTAATTTATGCTCTTAAATTATTATAGGAATAACTCAGTTATATTCCATCATTAACTTTTGGAATAAAATATGTAGTCTATCCTATTCTCTAAACAGTTGTTTAATCTAAATGAGCTCCACCATTTCATGCTTCACCATTTCATGTCTGAAGGTGCACAATTCACCAAAAGAATCAGTTATTTTCTTAAGGACATTTCATTATTTTACTTAAAATTTTCTTAATGCTTTATGACATGACAGTTCTGTCTTTAAAGCACGCCTTTTCATTTCAGAGTTGTATATACTTTTAAAAAGTATTGGTGGTAAAATGGCTAAAATTTTATGTAAAACCACATTGTAAATTTCTTTGTCAAAAGTTTTGCTCCGTGCATCCTTTGGGTGGCAGAACACACCGCGCTGCACACACGTAAAGTGACAGCAATAACAAACGGCAGTGGAGCATCTGCCTGCCAGCTCTAAAGTAACTTTCTTGCCTTTGTGCTGCAACATTTAAAAGTTATTTGTGCTTTTCAATTGCACGCTCCCTACATTGTAACTGCACGGGACAAAAACAGTAATCAACACTTTGCTGTATTGCTCTCTCAGGTTAAATAAGGAGCACTCCTTTCAGAAATCAGTGTGCTGAAAAACGTGATCAATGCGGCTTCCACAGATATTTCACAAAGGCAACTGCAAACTGGCACTAGACCAGACATCCAGCAATTCTTCCTAGGATTGTGTTTAACCCAAGAGAGTAGTTTTCTATAAAATCTTCTTTCCACTACTGGGAAATCTTTTTTTTTTTTTTTTTTTTTTTTTTTTTTTCCTGGAAAGATGCAGCTGGACAAGGGAAACTGACTGTACTACTTTAGGCCAGGCATTCTCACTGATTGACATCATTCTCAGGTAAATATCTCTCTGGGCACCTACAAATGTTTACAAACATTTCAAACATGAAATCATTCCCTCATTCTACTAGTTCCTGCCCAGCAGATTCCAGCTATGTAGATTAGGTATTAAAAGGCTCCTAAAAAAGAAAAAAAAATGTCCCACTGACTATATTTTCTTCCATTCATATTATGTTTTGGCATTCTGTTTTTTGGTTTTTGTTGTTTGTTTGGGTTTGGTTGTTTTTTTTTTTTTTTGAGGGGGTGTCTATTTTTATTTTAATCTTCTTAAACTGGGATATATGTCACTATTCAAAGGAAATGTATATCTGAGAATACATTTCTCCACCATAAATAATGGTTCAGCTTTTTTAAATGTGATTGATGAGTCTTATTTTTAACATACTGTGATGTTAACTTGTTTTAATTTGAACATTTTTCCCCTATGTGTTCTGGTGGCAAATAACATCTCACATTCGTTTTTCTAGCCTGGAATGCCATTTCCCCAAAGATTGCCAAAAACTGCAAAACTTTGTTATAGTATTTTAATTTTACAGACAACTGAGTGAAACATTTTTGTCAAACTATCAAGACACAAACCATTGAATTCCCTGGGACATACAAGCCTTTCAGTTAACTGATTACCTTCAGGCCCCACAGGTTTTTTGACTGACAGAAATTTAATGCTCTCATTAAATGACTATTCCACCAAAGTGTTACATGTGGAAGGTTTGCTATGCTTCCTCAAATGTTTGTAACATGCCCACTTAGAGCATCTCTGCAATCTTATCAATCCAAATGTCCTTTAACTCACTGATGTCCAAAGCTATTACAAGGCAAGAAATAGATTTGTGTCTTCATTTATACTTTTGCTTCTGTATTATAAAAACAATTAATCTTTCCGTTTCAGGTGTTTTCAGTTTAAATGAGCTCCTTGGAAAAAATACTGTTGCACAAGGAACTTCTACAAGTTACAAAGTGTGTTATAAAGGAGGACAGGCTGCTTTTTCTCTGATCCTGTCTAGATAAGCTGGCATAAGACCTGAAATTTAGATAAAATATTGGAAAATTGCTTTCCTATATTTGGCTGGTAATGAACTTAGAACACAGCACAGAGGTAAGAAATACATTAGGAAGAGGTGGGATATATCTTCTCTGCAGAACAAAAAGATAAATTTATCACTATCATTTTAAGAAATAAGATACCACAAAGAAAAGAAGAGAAAAAGAAACAAGGAAGCACAGAAAGGGCATTGGAGGATGAAATTGCTAGTAATTGTTTCCAGCCTAAACCAGATTTTTTCACTCTAACACAACTTACCATTTCTGGCTTCTACTGCTTCCAGAAAATGATTGTTTATAGGACCTCCCTTTCCTTTCTAACCTCTATTATGGTAGTTTTACATTCCCCTTTATGCTATGGTCTGCTATTACTTAATACATTATGCCTGTTCATGCAGAGTGGTTACTAAGCATTACTTTTTATTTGTCCATTACTTTTTAAGAAGTCAAATTATTTATTGATTCTAATACTTATAAAACTATGTATAATTAACTTTTCTGGAAGTAACATAATCAAATTCATATTCATGGCATTTATATTAATATAAGGCAGGACTTTAAAATATATAATACTTACTCTATGTTCCTCCAGTCTGATCTGTTAGCCAATGTGAGAACAGGTGCTTTTTTTTGGGCCAAGCTTTTAAGTACCTCTTGAATAACATTTTCTATTGCTTCAAGAACTTCAGAACTGAAACGAAGAAAATTAATGATAGAGATCATATGATAAAATACAGTTCTGCTTTGAGTTTTGATCATCTATCCCCACTCCTACAAAAATTATGTAATCCAAAACTGCTTCAAGGATGCATTTGTTTCAAAAATGTGGAGGAACTCTTTTGGGTTTTAATTTTGTTTTGCTCAGTTTCCCTAAAATCTTTGACTTTCCATTCCAGATGCATGACTGAGGACACAATTAAAAGTACATTTCTATTCAATCCTGAAACCATCAAATTTTTCACCAGCTCAACTTTTAGACCAACTGGCTGGTCTGTTACTAATGATTAATGTTTCAATATAAATGATGTAATATTGGCTTTGGCTATGATTTGGGCTAAGTTGTTTTTAAATGCTGTAAATTTAAAAAATGTTCAAGACTACAAATACTTCCTGCTGTACCATGGCACATTAACCTTTTGATCTGCTGCCCTAAACAAACTGTTAAGGGTTTTAATTATATGAAGGCTTAATCTCAACAGATGCACTGTGAAAAGAAAAAAAATCTGTATCTTTCACCTAAAAGGCAAAGAAACCTTGCAGCACATCCCTTACACCAAAACTGTAGGCTGGTTTGAGTATTATGACAGATGCTTTTTATTTTCATAAGCAATCTGACTCCAACATTTCATCTGTCCTTAAAATTACAAGTGTACTATATACCATCATAAGTTTAGGTAGGAATTAAAAGAATAGACAAAACTTATTTAGGTCAAAGTTTTATCAGCAAAGTCCAATTTTGTCATTAGGTAATATACTAAGAAGAGTCAATTCCACTGCACACCACACAAGATGAATTACCCCACTGTTCACAAAATCAGCAAGAATGATTTTTAAAACCTAGCTATGAGTATCCTTAAACAATAATGAAGTGTCATTAAAGCTCTCTTCTATCAGCTGAATGTGTTTCTTCCATTTTGTAGCTCAGCTTCCACCTATTCCTCATTCTGCTGAAACTAGACTATAATTTTTTGAAAGCAATTTCTGGAAAGTATTAACCTTTTTTTAAAAAATGTTATTCATAATAGTATCAATATAAAAAAAAAACCCTGCTAGTATTACTAACATTTTTGTCCTATAATATTAAACCATTCAACAAACACAATATAAGATTTTTTCTATTTTTCAGATGAATAAACTTGGACACAGAGAGACTAATGGCTTTCCAAAGGTAAAACAGTGAAGCATTGGCAGTGCTGATAATACAAGAAGGCCTGTTCATGCAGCCAATATGTAAATTCATTTTCTACTGTATAATAGCTTCATAATCAAGTCCAAGATTCCCTAACTTTCAGACTCATAGTCTCTTCCTCCAAATTAAAATAATACATCTCACTGCGATATCCAAAATAGAAATTCTATTAAGCACAGAGGAAATGGTTGGCTGGTGAGCTAAATGTATAATGCAGCAAATGGTAAGAGTAAAATAAGCAAGCAAAGCTGACTATGGTACAGACCTCCAACATAACAAAAATTAGATTGTTGAAGACAATAAAAATATGTATCAGCAGATGGATAAAAGAACAGTTAGGTAGATAGGAAATCTAAACCATGTCATTGCTTTGATACTTATAAATATTTTATGTATTCATTTGGTTCTGTCCACTGTAACTGTCTTAATATTCCAGGTGTACTTCAAATTTTGTGGCACAATTTGAAAGTCAAGGTTTCTGTTCCAATCCCAGTTTTCCAATTTATTGGCCAACAGGAGTTGTAAATGCGGCAAAATAGGAGGCAGAGGACAGTAATTCTCTGTGCACCCCCTGCTGATATTCTGTCTCCTTTTGCAGAGTTTAACTGAATTTTAACAAGCAAATATACAATACTGGCCAAGTATGCCTACTTAAAATTCACTCTGGTTTAGTTAACAGTGAAATCTGAGCAGAGGAAGGGTAGGCACTGTATATCTCACAGGGTTTGCCTGCTTATTTCTAACAGGTTGCAGCATGAGTAGGTACTGGTTTCTGTATAGCACAAGAAATGGCTTTCAACATTAATAGCATAAAAGATTAATATTATAGCACCTTTAGCAAGCAAACAATATAAATACAGAAAAGAAACAGTTACAAATAAAAATCTGCAATGTAATAAACCAACACACTCCAAAACCCAGAACCGTACATTGCTAAAGCCATGCTGTTCTCATAACCTGCCACAAAGATCAAGAAGTCTCCAAGTAATTGTTGTTGCTGTTGTTATTATTATTATTATCCTTTCATTTTTAAAATACTTTTAAGATGCTCCCAGTCTGTTCTAGCCTCTGAGGCTGATATAGTGTGTACAGGAAGAGTCTTTAAAAAAATAATGAAAGTTTTTTGTGAGTAAAATTCAGTATGTTTGTTTTGTCCTGATTTTCTGTGTTTCTGTCTGTACCTACAGACTTTTTGGAGAGGTCTGAGGGAATGGAGATTCTGTTTGCAGTGTGAGGGCCCCTTTGTTTTTGTAGGGGAGTATGTTTTTCAATTTTGCACAAGCCCATTAGGTGCAGTGGTGGACTACCTACTTAAGTATTATCACAGAAAGAGAGTATGGGTGCTATTTTTCACATGTTTTACCTAGGGACATGGCTCTCATGTCCAGACAGACTTATTTCCCTGAAGCTGGCCTTGTTCCCAGCTGGCACTTCAGTGGAACACACAGTGTGGTCCTCCATTAAGGCTGGTGCAGACCAGTCCAACTTCTCTGGAAGGGATGAAGCCATGTTAAAAAAGAGGCGAAAGATTACCAGAGAAATTAGAACAGGCTGTTCTGTGTGCTGGACTTGAAACTCATGACCTGAGGTCAAACCACAGGGCCCAAAAGAAAAAGCCAAACATTTCTGTAGAAACCAAAGGCAAAGTTTTCCCGCCCTTCCTGACTGACTGGCTGACAAAGAGCTTTTCCCGCCCTTTCTAACTGACAGGAGCTCGCCCTGCCCTTCCTGACTGACCAAGGACTTTTTTCCCGCTCTTCCTGGCTGACCAATGGCTTTGCCCGCTCTTGCTAACAGACAGGAGATGGCCTCACCCACCTTAACGGCCAGGGTCCTTCTCCCGCCCTTCCTGACTGACCACGTCCTCCGCTGGGAACTGAACCCCAAAACTGTCTCTGGAGTTGCTGTGTGTGAGCAGACATTTAATCACCAGCTCTGTAGCACCCATATCCCAGGGTCACTGGAATAAATCTGACCAGACTGCCTAAAAAGTGGCCAAATGGTTCATAATACTTTTTTCATCCTTTTTGAATGACCAGCAATTTTTTTTCCCTCAACATCAAATGTCTCTTCCTGACTGTTCTTAGTGGCTGGAAGAAAGCTCAAAAAGCTGAAAGCTCCAGTGCAACTCCAGGTATTGAAAAATCAGCTTCCTTCCCCAAAACGGAATTCAACTTCTATTAAGATTAAAGGCTTGACATTACTTTTATCATCTGCCTTCAGCATTCTTAAGTTTTAGAATAAACCTCGAATATGTTTTCAAATCTTTCTCAATACTTTGTTAAAAACTTGTGTTCTGAACAAACAATAAATTCCCAATTCTAAGAGTCATGAATCACCTGCTTCCCAGGAAGGCAAGATTTAGGAATAAAAATGCTAAATTCTGTAAGCTTACGGCTGAACCAGGACTTTTATGATTGACGTGGCATCCTTGGCCAGAGGGCATGACTTCAAAATGGATGATATGCAGCCAGAGACAGACGGCGAATTTGAAAAGAAACCCCATGTGATTATCAATTTGGTGCATTTCGAACCTGTTGTCTTTAGGTGTTCAGCTTTTCCTACAAAAATTCCAGTCTTTTCTTTCACTTCAGAAAGTTTAAGCTCATCATGATTTTAAAGAGTAAATGCAGTACTTCCGGGAGACCTTGTGAAGGCCAGAAGAGCTCACCAGTGCATGGCCAGTTCCCGTTCATTGCCGAGACAGCCCCCCTGCAGCCCCAAGTACTCCTGGAGCAGAACTGCATGATCGGTTCCGTCAGCTTGAGTTTTGAGTGCAGATGTGAGGGCTTGATGTTGAAAAAAAGCAAATCCTAGGAATTTAAACTGCTCTTACCTTTCCAGTTATGATAAGCCAAAGTGTATTTTCAAATCCTAACCATGTCAATGTAATTGACTGCCTTAAAGTGATCATTCTGAGAGTGTTAGCAGTTACTTAGGAGATAAATATCTTAAGGCTTGTCCTTTCTAGAGAAAATTTTTTAAAGCCCACTGTTGATAACATCATCTTTTACGCACAGCAGTCAGTAATATTGGAAGCTGTGCTGTATCTAGCTCGCTGCCAACAGCATTTCAAATGTTGCAATGCTTAGACTTGTTGTTAGCAAATTAGATGACATAGTGCTTAAAATGTTGGAGACAGCTGGTTTCTCCTGCTGTTCCATTAGCTACTACCCCTGAACCTTTCTTCTGTGGTACTCATAAGAGTAAGCAGTCCAAATCCAGCTTGGGTAAGGTAATTAAAAAAATCATACATTGATTTATTCAAGGAAAACCGCAGGCTATGATGATATGAACACAAGGTGCTCCAATTAACAGAGGCAAGCAAAAGAAAGGGGAATTAATAAATTGAAATTTTCAGATCTTTCATCTTAAGTCTTTGGCCTTTAGGTACCTTGAGATCACTCCGGAAATATTTATGTAAAATCTCTGTAGCTCTTTCCAAGAATTCAACATCAAAATCAACAGATTTTTGTTTGATAACGAACTGACAAAATTATATCATGCCCCTAGCAACAGATTGCAAACAAAACTATATATATATCAACTTGTAAGAAGCTAATGTAATGACTTGTGTCTTCCTCATAGCAGCAAACAGCAACTATAAAAAAGCACAACCAAAATACTCAATGCTTACACCTGAGTTAACAAAACAGAAATTGAAAAACAAGAAACAATAACAAATATTTCCATGCTTCAACCTTAATATTGCACACATATATGTAAATATATATACACATATATATAACCACATAAACTAGTATCCAGAATATGACCAATAAATGAACTAAAATCAATAAATGACCTAGCAGGTTAAGTTCCTAAAGCTGTCTATTTTTCCCCCTTTTTAATCTCGGCTTAAAAAAAAAAAATAAAATAATTGAATTGCAAATACTGAATGCATTTTATATATATATATTAGAAGGAAAATTATTAGGAAAACAAATAACGAACCATTAATAAATGTTAAGATGGAAAGAAAAATGTGAAAAAAAGCCATGTAACTGATGCAGTTATCTCAGCGTTTGTCTTGCTTCTACAAGGATGTGCAGTAGAGGGCACCACAGATGGCAGAGAAAAGATTACTACGAAGCAGTTAAATTTAACACTGTGATTTCAATAATCCTTGATAAAACAAGTATGATGATATGTAATGAAACACTTTCAGTTTTGTTCACTTCAAAAGATAGCCTGTTACCAAAAAGTTCCCTTACGATTGCTTCTGTTACAAACATACACTTTTATCAGGATACTTTTGCAGGAAGCTATGCTATGAAATTGTATGAGCTCTCTGACGCCAATTTCAAAGTCTGTCTGTAACTGCTGAAGAAGAACCTGTCTGGATCAAAACGTGTTGCTATATACTACACAACAAAAGAATTATACAGAACAAAAATGTGCATTTATCTTGGTGCCAAGATTTTAAATTGCTGGTTACTGATTTCTCATATATAAATGACTGCATCAGTAGAATAAATAATATATAAAATATGTAAAAGCATATGTATGCTTTTTCCTTTTCTTCACTGCATACTTTATGAAAAGATTTTTCCTCTTTTAGTATGTAGTTAGTCTCTTACATAAATTTCTCATGATTGCTATGGTAAGTATTTCTGTCCAAATGGTCTGTCCTTAATTCTTTTAATAGACTGGTAGGCACACCAGTGGACCTGATATGCCTATTTTCAACTAATGTCAAATGACATATGAAATCCAGTCTTTCACTTAAACCTTAAAAAAAAAGGAGACACCTCTGTAAAAGGTAGTGATTTGGTGCAAGCAGAAGTATTTGGGCCAGTTAGGAGTGTTAGGGAGATAGATGGAGGCTTAAAAACTACAGTAAGAACAGGAAAAAGAAAAAAAAAAACACTTACAAGCTTGTTGGGAATATGGCTACCGTGTTCCAGCAAGCTTCAATTTCTTTCCAGCTTCCTTGGTTGTGATTTGGACAACCTTTGGAAGGACAGACATTTTGTGAGCCAACAAATTTTACTGTGAATAAGTTAGGATGAACAGGAGCCAGATCTATCACCTGGCAGCTACATGAAAAGTTACGGAACTTCTTCTAATGAGCAAAGCGCAGAGAAATAGGAGATGAAAAGTCATTCACTGCTAACAGCTAACTACTTCAAACAGGATATCTCCTTCCAGCTAACATGGCTAGTTAAAAAAAACCCCAAAACTAATACATGTTTTTAGTTTACCTAGCTCTGGAGTGAGAAACACCTGTATAATATTAATTCTGCAGTGAGCCAAATCACTGTAAGAGGAAGGGTTTTTTTGTTACCATCCCTTCTTTTTGTGTCTTATCTTTCAGCCAGAAATAAACTTTAGCAGGCCTTTCTTAAAAGGAAAACTAACTTTCATCTAACCTCTGTCACAGTGATTTTTCAGGTCCAACATTTTCTAATGCTTTTAGGGGCAATAATGTATATTTGGGTGGCAGAGCAAGACAGGTGTTTGAGACAAAGTAAATTAAATAAAAAGAATACCTTTCCCCAACTTAGCATAAATGCCACATGCACTCTGGTTCATTGACAATAATTAAGCTGCAAACAGGCAGCGTTATGTGATTGAACATTTGAAGACATAATTTTTATATGGTGAGAAGTTTGAGCTTGCCGAGTACTGTTATAGACAGTATTTCTCATTCCTAAACTGGTTTCACACTAAGACAGAACACTCTTTCAGCCTGATTCTCCCTCTGTAGTCCCAGTTACTGTTTCAACTTCAAATACTTGCCACTGTTTTAAAACAGGAACTGCAGGCGATAGGCATATAACCTGCCTGAAGTAAACAAAAAATCAGTTGTAGCAGCTCTAAGGCTTGGAAAAGTTAGATGAAAATGAGCATAGGATTTTATATGGGGAAGTTGGCATTCTACTACTTTTATTATTCTTTTGAACAGCATGTTGTGGAGGAACATAGAGAAAATATTTTGAAACATCCAAGTCTCCATGTATCATAGAATCATAGAATGGTTTGGGTTGGAAGGGACCTCCAAAGGTCCTCTAGTTCCAAACCCCCTGCAATGCACAGGGACATCTTTCACTAGACCCGGTTGCTCAGAGCCCTGTCCAACCTGACCCTGAGCGTTTCCAGGGATGGGGCATCTACCACCTCTCTGGGAAACCTGTACCGGTGCATCACCACCCTCATCATAAAAAATTTATTCCTTAGATCTAGTCCAAATCTACCCTCTTTTAGTTTAAAACCATTACCCCTTGTCTTATTGCAACAGGCCCTACTAAAAAGCATGTCCCCATCTTGTAAGTCCCCTGTAGGTACTGGCAGGCTGCTGTAAGGTCTCCCCGGAGCCTTCTCTTCTCCAGGCTGAACAACCCCAACTCTCTCAGCCTTTCCTCATAGGAGAGGTGCTCCAGCCCTCTGATCATTTTTGTGTCCCTCCTCTGGACCCACTCCAACACGTCGTGTTTTTCCTGTGCTGAGTATGACTGTCGAAAATAAAATTAAGAGATTGTCTGGCTGTTGAACCTACACGCCTCTCACATACAAATAATAATTATCTATATTATGGACAAAATGTTAAACTCTTTCTCTGCTGTCTTCTGTATCAAGATCCCGTGACAGGTGAATAATAAAAGAGATCAAGCAAATACGTGGTGCCACTCTCTGCACCTAATGCCCATCTATTTCTAAGAGAGATAAACACCTATCATTTGCCTATTACCCTGTTTTTCATAGTTAGGAATGGGAATCAAAATCTAGGCTGAAGTGCTTATATAGCAGCAAAATAAATAATAAAGCTAGGGGACTATGGGTAAGTTACAAGAAATTCCCTCTTCTCTCTCTGGCAGCTCCCAGAAATCAGCTGCTCTTATTGTCTGTGCAGTAAAACCTGACCAAAACCACTTATCAACAGTGGTAAGTTCTCATATGTCTCTTTATGTCATACCATAGAAGCAGTAATAGTATCTAATGAATTGATTTGTAAACCTCTATATACTTGTAAAAATCCAAATCTGGTTTTAACTGTACACTGAATAAGCATGTTATTAGGAAAAAAATGTGTTAAAGGGAAAACATGTTGAAACAAACAAATGGAAGACATTTGTGCTAAAACATAACTGGAAAGCAAGAGTGTCTTCTATTCCATGTTCATGTGACAGCTTGAACATAGCGGTCTTGGAAACAGCTGCACCATTTCTTCTGGCTTTCAAAAGGTAAAATGTCTTGTTTATTTTCTGTTTTCCTTTTGTTGGCAAAATCCTAGAAAGCATGAAAAAACAGGTGTGATTTTCCTCTTTAAACCCAAAAATGCCAGCTGCTGTGCATTAAAAATACTTGAGCCAAAATCTGTTCTTTCATTTATATGAATGCTACACCAGTGCTGTCATGGCCCCAGATTTATGCCAACAGGTAAAACTCTGGATGGACTTTAGACCTTTGTTATTAACTATTTAATTATGCCTGGGGAAAATGAAGTAAGAGGATGACGTAGGAATCTATTCTGACACTGAATACTGTGGGTCATGTAAATAACAAAAAGGGTGGGGCAGTTGATTAACAGACTTCTACTTCATTTTTGGAAGCCTAGATTAAAATCAACTTTATGTCATCCTTTAAAATGCATTTGGTGATTTTAATTAAGCTACTAATGTTAATTGGTCCACACCTCAAAAACAACAGGGGCACTGTGATGTAATTTTGAATAAATGGCAACCTTTGCTTTTGAGGGTCCTAAGGCTCAGTAAAAAGTATATAAAATAAAAAAAATATAGCGTAGATGAATTATCTTGGGTTGCTGGGGTTTTTTACTGGAGGAGAAGAGAAAACACTATTCAAATACAAACATAAATCCAGCACAAAATGTGTCTTACTGAGTGGTATAAGTAGTTCTGGATCCAGTGAGATTGTTAACTGGCCTTCAGTGAAGACTTCTCTGCGCTGCCTTTCCAGGACATATTTTTAGTTCATTCAAACATTTTGTAAAGTCTTTCTGCATATTTATAGACCACTCTGTACTCAGAGCAAACTCAAGTGTGTCAGCTGGATGTCACTGCTGTAAACCATCTTCTCTATTTGGGCATGGAGGAAGGTATGGCATTTTGCTCTGTTTTGCCTTGTTTCGCTGCTGTTGGCAATGAAAGCTACCAACTGGCTTGAGTCTGGCTTGATGGATCTTCTACCAAGCTACTTTCTGTCTGCTGGTTTAGGACTGGCCTCTAGAAGGTACAGGACCAAAAGAATCACAAGGATGTCCCACAGCCAAAAATGTACACAGCTCAAAGCTACAAGAAGGTGTTAATTAAATGTTTGGTTAATAAAACTATGGAGTCTGTGCACATAAATACAAACTTCTACAATATAAAGCTCTGCCTGGCTGATCTCATGTATTGATCCCAAAGGGAGTTCAGTGCTGAATTTGGGCCTTAAAGAATTGAATAGAACAAATTTATACTATTCTCTAAAGACAAAATCTTCTGGCAAAAACAGGACTTTGGAGCTGTGGACTAACGGCTTTTCTACACTGGAAAATTGACTGGAATTGCTATTGCAGAATAAGCTATTCTGCAACGACTTACTGTCTGACCCATGACTTTTCCAGACTAGAATATCCACACAGGGAGCTATTATGGATAGTTTATTCAGAAACTGCAGTCACTTTTCCCACACAGATACATGCACAGTGTCCATGCATATCTGTAGTAAGGAAAAACCTTGGGGTTTTTTATGGAAAAATACTTCTTTTCTGATACATAACATGTGGCAAAATGGTAAAGTAGACAGGGGACTTTCAATCAGATCCTGATGAAATTGATTAAGACCCTTTATCGAATTTAGTAATATAAGATAAATTATAATAATTTACTATGATTACTTACATGCTAAGAACATCTCTACATCTGCAAGGCTATGGCCATTACAGGATGTTGCATCAGCCTAACTAAATCATATAAAAAAAGAAAAAACCAAAACATATCTAATAAAGTCAGTGCAAAAATATTAATGAAATTATTTGCTGTAGTCTCTGATTGACAGATCTCACATCTTAGTCATGAGCCTTCTGATAACATCATACTGATTGCTAGAAAGAAATATACAACAGTTCCATGCATCTGCAAAAGCCAAGCTTTTTTGCTGTTAGCTAATTAATTTTGATAAACAATAAATAAACAATAAATAGCCACTTGCTGTCAGCAGTATCTCTTCTAGGTTAAGAATTCCTGTTTCTCTCTTAGGCACAGGTGGATGACTGGTGGGTCTAGCACTTGTTACCAGAGAGAGAGTTCCTTTCTAAAAATCTGATGTAGTGTTGATTTATTATTTCAATATTTTCTGCATGTCCTCTTCTCTGTAATGTTAAAGGATCTCTCATGCATTGTGCTGGAATGCTTCCATGTTTGGATCTGCTCACGAGGAGTTTTGAGTGCCAGGAATGCAAGACTGGGACCCTAACATGTCAAGGAGAAGAAATAAAAATAACTGGTGTAGAAATGGCATCGCTGAAGATACTATCATCCATCCGTTAGTTCTAAGAAAACAATATTTAAAGCTTTCTTTATAAATTAAGCTGAAGGTTTTCTTTCAGCCATTTAATAAAGTTTGATACTTCATCAGAAGGAAAACTAACATGCTCATCAACCAATCCAGATTCTTATTTGGTGTGGAGAGCTGGATGAGATCATATCCTCAGCAAAATTATAGAATGCTAAGAAGCAAATCAGGAGAGCCAATTCCTAACTCTCATTTTAACGACAGGGTGCCTCATATTACTGATGTAATGTAAGCAAATAATAGGTGTTGCTGAACAGCTGCTATTACACTATATTGGCTCTTCTCTTAGAGATTCAAGCAGGAGAGAACTGTTCCTTGAAGTTTTAAGTAAATTGATTTTTCTAGATGTTTCAGCCATATTACTATGGCCAATACATCAAAATCTTCATTTTGACTTAAAATAATTTAAAAAGTTATTCCATTAAAATGTAGTACATGCTTATTCTATAGAGACGACATTTGTTGAAATGTAGATTTACTTCCAGAAAATTGGATTCACCAAACAAATTATATTGTGACATGTAAGGAGAGTAGTAAGAAAAACAAAATATTGCCTCTTGGATACTTCTAAAATATTTTTTATTTTCCATAGTTTTTCAAGGTCTCTCGATTATAAAGATTTGCAATCTAAAATAAATATTCATCTATATATTAATATATATTCTGTATTCTGACAGAGGAAGACAAAACGTTATATAAAGCCATTTTTGCCAACAAAAAAAAAGTTGCCTCAGGAAAATAAATACTCAGATTCACACAAAAGTGTAAGTGATAAAATGATAATTTGAATAATTGATAGGAGGAAGACAATTACACCATATCAGTTGTCTGGAAGGATCCGAATCTCTACACGTATGTAGAGATTTGTGTATGTATTGGGACTGCTGACACACTACTGAAATATAGGCACTTCTGGCCTGGCATTTGGAAGTAATTCTAATGGTTCTAAGAAGTGTTGTGCTGACAGTATGTTTTCTGGGAATCATGGCTCTAACCATGGGAACTGATGGGAATCAGATTGTCCACTCATACTGACAGAATGAATGGCCACAAGAACTATTTTGTATAATCTCCTTGGGGAGAAAAAGGCTGTGGCAAAAGGATTCCCAGGGAGTCCTGGGAAAAAAGAAATGAGGTTTTATTCTGGTACAGCAATCCATTACAAGATTATTACCTAAACCCTTTCATGTCACTGTTACACTGGAAAGAACCAAAAGAGTGGCTAGTAGGAAGAAAATGATAAATGGAAGTTGGAAAGCCAAACTAGACATGTCTCAGGCTAGAACTGGAAGAAACAGGACAAAGAAACAGGACAAAATAGGAGAATTCAGTTAAGCAAACAGGTGGAATTATGGAAGAAAACATTATATTTTTTCTATTTAAATGTATTTTGAAAAACTAGGATATAGCCTTCAAACTCAGAGACTGGAGGTCTGAAAGATGACTGGCTGAAAGGTTTTCATAACACCCTGTGCCCATCTTTTGATTTCAGTAGTGTGCATCTCTTGGGAACTTATTTCGCATTCATATTGTACTTATTCTCCTTGTGTGGAGAGCAAAACAATACAACACAAACCAAAGAGGTCATTGTACTCATATCAGATGGATTTAGTCACTGATAATGTAGAATTAAAAAAAAACAACCACCAAACAAACAATCATTTACATTATGCAAAAGCCAAAATTAAGTAGCATCTGTTTTACAAGATAAGTTCTTGCAAAATATATAGTCATCATCCCCATTCTTATGAATTTTCTACTATTATGGGGTAACAATAACAGAGTTTTGATTTTTTTTCTCTGTTACAGATCATTCAGTCTTCTGATGGAGAGTTAAACTTAAAGTAAACTTAAAGTAAACTTCTACTTTGAAATGACATGTTTCAGTGTTTTATATGACACACTTGTAATAAATATATTAAATGATATACTGAGGTCAGTCGTGCTAAAACACTGTAATAAAAATACTTTCTGCTGAGTGTTTGAGAAATGATTAGCCATAACTGTTTTCAAGTTTTCATAATTGTAAAATCCCAAGAGGGACTTGATATTTGAGAAACATTTCTGTGCAGCACAAATGCATCTTTTAATCATAATTTTAAAAAGAAAAAACTGTAAGTTTTGCCAACTGACTTCCTTGGTAAGAGCCTTGCCTATAAATGCAGTGAGGCAGATTGGTGCTAACGATATGTAAAGTTCATCTTTGTACTCCATTCATTCTCACATCATTACTGGCAAGATTAGTACTAGCATATTTGCATTGATTTATGCTAGCTATTTACAGTCCCCAGGGCACAGATGCAGAAGTCATTCATCCATGGAAAAACCTGTCGTACTCTCCTTTTTCCTAGTCATGCCCCTATCCATGTGGTAATAGATGGAGTTTCTGTCACTGGCGTATCCTGCACAGAAGTCAACTTCTCTAAAGCCAAGTATAATGGAAAAAATAGGGCTTTGCTAATAGTTGGGGAAGGTGACCTAAAGATGACAGTGAGGAAAAGGCTGAAGTTCTTAAACCCTTCTTGCACTGACTTGCACAGACACAACACACTCCCAGACATCTGTGTGTACCAGCACAATTTGGCAAGGAAAAGGGCAGTCAGCAGTGGTGGAACAACGCCGTAGTGAAGTCGGATGTATTTGGATAGATGGAGCTGGTTATCCTGTGCCCAGCTTTGGCTCCCCCAGTTCAAGAGCGGTGTGGAGAATCTAAAGGATGTTCAGTAGAGGGTTACTAAGATACTCAGGGCCAAGAAAACATGACCTAACTGGAGAGATTGAAGGTGCTGGGCTGGCTTATCCTGGCAAAAAAAGAGGCCAAGGACTGATCACTGCTTGAATGGTAGTTACAGAGATGATAGCCAAGTTCTTCTTGGTAGGTAGTGTCATATGACAGAACAAGGAGCAATGGCCATAAATTACAGTGTGGGAGGTTCAGCTGAAAATTAGGAAAAAATGTTGCTCATTTTTCAGGTACTCTTTGAAAAACATAAACAACCCCCCTCTCAACAACTAAAAACCCAACATCCCAGTGTGACTACAATTGAAAAACCTAATATAAAATAAAAAATTGCCATCCTCTGGTTTCTTACTATTCCAGATATCTCCTACCTTCAATACTACTCATATTTCACTATTACACATATTTTATTACACATGTATGTTACATATGTTACCTGCATGCTACATTTTTGTTTAGGATTCTTTGTATGCAATTAGTAGTTGACAGAATGCCTTTTTTGGTGAGGAACGAGTTCTTTTTGTACAAGAGAAATCCAGAAGTGCTTAATTTGTAATGTAATATTGACTATCATCTCCCTGAATCAAGATTTAGCTTTTTGTAATGAATTCATTGAATTGTTTGGTCACCATTGCATCACTTTGTCCAACGGAATAAAGAAAAAATTTGGAAAGAAAAGAAAAACTATTGAAAGGAAACTGCAAAAATCTATTGGCCCAAACAATGTGAGCATGATAATTAACTAGCAGCAATTACTTGAATAATCAAGACAGGTTATTTCTTGTATTTATTACTGGCTCTTTCAGGTATTTATTACATCAGCTGTGATGTTTATCTAATCATCTGTTTAGGACACCACATTGGAAGATATTTGCTAGAGTAAAGGGGTTAATTTTTATCATCTAAACTGCAGATATTCTATTTAAGGCACTTTGTGACACCAACAAGTTTTCACCTTTCCCTTACAATTTTAAATTTACTAGCACTTTTCAGGTTGCTTATACTAATTTTAGTGCTTCCCAAACCCAGTTCCAACTGCTCAGCTTTTCAGTTCCCAGTGAGTAAAATTGGTTTCCTTTCCTTTGCATCTTTCCAATTTCCACAGACCAGTGGTTAATATTTTCAATACAGACTCCCTATTCAAGAAACACAAAATGTTTACAACACGGGTGACATAATTATCTCTACACTGTTAAAACCTGAGGCACGGACTTGCCTACAGGCAAACCAAGGCTTTCTGGCAATTTGATTCCTGCCTCTACAGAAAATTTGCAATGGTAAAGATAATGACTAGAGGTATATAAATATTGATTTATGCTTTATCAGATCAACTAGTGTTTGAAACTATTTTTTTAAGTTATCCCTGAGAGTTCATATCCATTAAATTGAATTAATCAGTTTGATTTAATAATGTCTCTGTTCTTCAACATACTGCTGAAAGGACTAATGAATCGTCACATAAATTGTCTCAATGAGACCAGCTTTTGTATGACCTTTTTAGAGCAGCTGGCAACAACGTATAAGAAACATCCACCATGCCTCCCTGGACTGGTTTAAGGGATGGAAAAGTAGGAGGAGAGCAAACACCTTTGTAGTGTACAAAATACTTTGTAGTCCTGTTTGACAACTAAGGGCTAAATTGTCTCCTGCTTTCTATTCTTAATAAAAAGCATAAGACATATTATACTTGTTAATCCAAAGTCCACCGGGCCTAATATTCTGCTTCTGACGGCAAGCAATAGTGCACATCATGAGAAGAGTATAAGAAAAGTGTCCAGGGATGCTTTCCCAGCATAATCTCCCAGTCTCCTTCTGTTTATGACTCAAGGATTTCTGGAACCAGAGGTGGTGTCTTCGTACACATTGAATTTTTCTTCTATGGATTTGCACATGCACATTTTTAACATACAAAATGACCTGTGATAGGGAGTTCCACAGATTAACTAGTCACTCAATTATCTATGTCCCTGAATGTGCTGTTTATGATGCCCCTTACTGTGTTAACAAGACAGTGAACAATCAACCTATGTCTACCTTTCCCATGCCACTCAGTTGGTTGTTTTTTTTTTTTTTTAGATTTTTAACATATCCCCATACTCCTTTCCCTGACTCCTGTTGTCAAGGACTAGGGAAGGGGGTGGGAGAAAAAAAAGATGAAGAGGAAAATGGGAAAAAGCAAAGACAGAACCACTTAGGAACTGAACCAAGGAGAAGGGAACACAGTGCTCAGGATGTTTGCAGGATGGTACCTGGAGCAGAGAGTCAGAGCAGGAAAACAGGCTGGGAACAAACACACAGGAAAGAGTGGAAATCCCTAAATGACAAAACAGGTGACAATTCAAGGCAAGACTCTCTGTCTTGTTTTGGATGATACAGGTATCAAGATTCAGAAGGAATTTTGGCCATCTGAACTTGGCTGGAAGCTACACACTCCTTCTATTCCTTCCTTCCCCCATACACATCAGCTCTGCAATCAAATGAAAAAAATCCTTTTTTAAATTCCTTAACATTTGGGTGTAGGTGGCCAAGTTTTACCTCCCTTATACTCACTGCAGTCCCACTGATATTTCAGCCCATGGGAATCTGAGATCATAGTTTGGCTCCAAGGAAATTCAATGTACAGAAGTACATTAAGGAGATATACCATCTTTTCTCACCACTGGAGGGAACTTTTTTGCCCTAGCTTGAAAAAGAACTTGGGTGTGATTAAGATAAAATAGATTATGAAGAATTTGATATACGTGTAAATGCCTCCAGATATTTAATCAATGGGGAAGCAGTGGAACAGGTTTGGGCAGCCTACAGGTTGATGACCTGTTCTGATAAAACCTGGCTGGAAAACCTGGCTGGACTATAGAAGTCATTCAATACCCATCCTTGCTGCGGTTTCTCATGGCCAGCTAGCTACATGGAACATAGATCCCTGATTTTATTAGACTTTAACTTGCCACCCTCATACAGGTTATTGCATCAGGATATAAGAAAGTAATCTGAAAGGAATGTTGAAGTTTTACCTATCAAAAAAAGAAAAAAAAAACCCAAACCCAAAAACCATTATATAGCCAGATCGGGATGGAGAGGAGGAAACTGTAAGAAACATTGGCTAGGACTCCTACTATATGCATAGACATGAAATCTTGGCTGCCCAAAGTATGAGCTAAAATGTTGGATAGTAACAGTGCTCTAGAAAAGATTGAACCCTGGGGCTTACTGCTAGGCAATGATGGATTTAATTAGCAGGGTGTGTCTAGAGGGAATGAAGGAGATTCTTCTCAGGACATGCCTACACTTGAAACTGTGTGGGTTTTGTGCATCTCTGTTAAATGATTTGAAAAAAACTATTGTATGATCAATGCACACATACCTCCTCACAATACTGTCCTGCACATAAAATATTCTTATTTTCTGTCACCGCAGTTCTTCATGCAATAACTACATACTCTTTAGGAGCTTAGTTTAATTTCTCATCTTGTTAAACTCCTTTAGTGTTTTGTGCCATTTCCCACATGTTCAGTAGTGAATCATTTCACACCTTTTCAGTTACAAATAGAATAAAACCTGGCAGATTAGTGTGCAACTGAAAAAAAAAATACCCAGTGAAAATGCTAATGCTATGGTTTTGCCTCTGATCAGCAGCCTACATTAAATTACACATTTCCACTTATGCAACAGAAGATTTTGTTAGTCAATAAATCCATGCAATCTTAGAGGAAAGAATTAATCTTACATAATTGGAGTTTTGTTTCAGGAAATGAATTTATACTAAGAGATTCAGTCTCTTAATTGAAAAGGCTTAGTGTGTTTGTGTTCCAATTAGCAGTTTTATTTGTTCTTTAATTTGCAGGAGTCCATACTAGGAAATAATTTAACAAAAATGCCAAGAGGAAAGGGATGTGCATACCAGGCTTGTGTGCAGACAAGAAACAGGGTCTCTTGTGCTGTGCTAATAGTTGTTACCCTTAAGACCTCAGAAAACCTCTGACCATTTACCTGTTAGTTGCTCTGTCTGTAAAATGGAAATTGAGTACTTGGTTATCTTACATAACTGCTGTTAGTGTTGGTATCCATAGAATATTTTGTTGGTAAGTGCACTACTAGTATTACAAGTGTAACAAAATCAAAGAAAGTAGGATAAGATTTCCCATCCCAAGTAAGGATGGGAAACCTGGTCTTAACAAGAGCCTTTTTCAAACGTCTTTGTCTCCCAAGGAAAGATGAGGAAATTATTAGTAAATGCATTAAATTGTATCACAGGAGGAAAAAAATCTGACATCTTTATATTCTGCCAAGAGAAGAAAACCAGCATTGAGCTGTACTACATACAAAAATGTTTGTATATTGAGAGTGATCCTGTATCAAGCTCGTGTCCCAGTGTGGGAATTTCGTTTGCAAAAGAACTGCAGGGATTGTTCTGCAAGGAGCATCTAAGCCTACGGACCCCCCTGCCTTTCCCAGGAACTCTTGCTGCTTAGCTTACTCTTTCTGGCTGTGAAGTCTGAAAAGAGTTCACAGAGGAGCAACAGGATCAGAATTCCCCTCTCACCTTTTGCTGCAGAGAAAGAAAAGGGTTTGATCCAGTCCTCTAAAAACACTTCAGACTGAATTAGACCATGAGCAAACCCTGATTACACGCAAAATGTACACTCACAAAACCCATCACCTTCCTAACTAACTCCTGGGATTAAAATCTTTAAAGCTGCTATATACGACCAAATATAGCCAAATATCTTTAAGACCCAATACAACTGATACTGAAACAATTATTCGCTATGACTTATATAAGTATTCCATGGGTCTGATTTTAGCGTCCATTGAAAACTGATGTAAGGAACCGCCACCCATGGACGCGCAGGCATATACACATGGACATATTTCATCCAGCCCGCCACTACCAGTTCCAGGTCACACTGATTAACACTTTTCACATAAACACACTTTTTTCTTATTTCAAATGTTAATGCCTGCTTAGTGCAAGGTGAAAGTCTACCCAACGATAGAATCCCTTAAGAGTGTTAATTAAACAGGACAATAATAATCCACTGGTGATTTATAGTGAGGTGGATTACTAGACCGTAGTGGTTGGTCTGATAGGCATTTATTGCCTACTTAACCATTTAAGTATAACAAAAAAAATCATTGTAGTACAAAAGGTGATGAATGTTTCTGCTAAAACAGTCCATTAAGATGATTCATTAACATTACAAAGAGGTCTGCAGCCTGTGTGCCACTTGGAGCCTTTAAAAGTCTGGGAAAGTGAGAGGCATTACCATAGGAAATGCTTTATGCTAAATGTGCGCTGATAGAATCTAAAGTCCACTTTCTGCAGATAACATCACTTTTTACATTTTGCACTACAAGGTCTAAGGATGCTTTGTACTTCTCAGTTCTCCAGCTAGAGAATGTGTCTTCCTAACAGAGGAGTGAGGGAGGAGAGGAGTAATAAAAGTCACAATGCTCTGGCATACATTTGAGTCCCTCATACTTCCCTTTGAACTGATGTTACTGGAATGCTGAATCGCTGGTTACACCACTGCAGGATGACATGGGAATCATGAGTTATAGTCACAACAGCTACAACTTTATTAAATGCACACCAAATAAAGCTAGTATAATGATCTTTCCAGGTCAAATAACAGCAGATTCCTGCTGTGTAACAGCAAGGCGGTATACCGGCTACAACTGATAGACGGAATTGTAGAAGGGTTAAATCAGCATGTAAATGTATCCGAAATACCAAAATTAAGACCTCAATATTTTCCTAACAAATTATTCCCTGAAAAGTGGAACTAATGAAGCCTGATTCTTTATGGATTTATGTTGCACCTCTTATACCTCCCTATTGGAATAACCCCAGCTGTCCTCCTGTCCTCTGCCATGTCACACTGCAAGGCCTCCAGCCCTCTTCATCCTTGAAGAGTGTCGCCCGCCCCGTCCCCCGAACACGCAGTGCCCCTTATTCTCTGGGGAGTACCCTAGCATGCCTTGGCATCTTTCCGCTAGCCAGCCCTTGACTTTTTTGATTTGGCAGCTGAATAAAGCAGTGCTTTTGCCAAGGAATATCGGAGCAACGTACAGATCTGTCGAATGGCTTGCTGTTGTCAAATGCCATGAATAATCACTGAATTCTCCCTTCTTCCTCAATGGCAGCATTAATAAGGATTCATTCGTCTACTTAGGTGCTAATTCTTGCAAAAGCGGCAAGAACATGGTATCTCTGAAACATCTATGTAACCTGTGACAAATGTGTCAGCATATTGGAAACTGGGTCAGACAAATAATAAGATTGTGTAAGTAGTTTCCCTAGGGAACCAGACTAAGAGGTGTGATAGGATCTCCGCTGACCAGAAGTCAGTAGAATCTTGTTTATGTATTTCGTCTAAAGTAGAGCATCACCCAGCGCTTCCTAAATTACAGGAAGTGTATACAGCACCTGTTCAGACTACCTGCGTTAGCTCAAAACAAGCTAGACCAGGTTCTAGAAGCAGAACAAGAAACTTGCACCAGAGCTAATAAATTCTGCTTCTCAGTAGGTAATTAGCCTATTTTATTTCTCAGTAGGTGAATTAGCACAGCTGTACCAAATCCTGGGTTGGAGATGACTTAGATAGCTTTGCTGTCCCTGCATGGCACTCATTTTCACATCTAGACACTTAAGTTGTTCAGAAATGAATGTTAAAAGTGAAACATTACAGATACGGAATCTGTACAAGGGAACGGAGCTGAGAGGCACATGTGACATCAGAAAGAGCTACCCCCAATATTGTTCAACATTTAACTGCTTGGGGAATTGGGCAAGCCACATTTAATGTCTGATGCAAAATATATTTCCATTTATTCTTCTAGGAAAACAAGGCCTTGACTGCATACATAATCTGTAACAACGCTTTATTACAAGGCATGCTGAACTGGATTGACTTCATCTACAGTAATGGGATAACTGTTTTCAAGTAGGGCCACTAACCCGGTAATCAGCTTTCCAATAACCAGTTGCAGAAATGATAAACACCTTTAAAATTAACTATGCTGATTAATGAATTGAGAGAGCTGAGGCACGGAGACAGCGTGCTGTTGAAACGCATGCTCTCCACCTCATGTAGATAGATCTTTACATGATCTACACCTTTAGATTCCCCTGGGACACTTGCAAGTCTCAGCTCTTAGTCAATAATGCCCAAGGGTGCACAGAGCTAGGGAAGTGCACATGTGATAGGATCAGGCCTGGGTGTAAGACAGACAGCAGGGAGGAAGGAATACAAAATAATGGAAGGTTGGCAGGAGCACAGGCTAAACCAGAAAGAGAAGCTGAACATGCGTGTCCAGTGGAGACTGATGAGATTCAGAGTGGGACTGGGAATAAGGATGAAAGGATTGGATTGAAAGATCCATGTTTGCAAAGCAAAGGATAAGAACTGAAACTTCAACCCAACACATCTCCTCATTTTTTTCCATACGTACTGAATTTAACTTAATTTCTGTATTAGCTGAGAGACAGTCATCAACAGCTTTTTATATTGTACTCTACATATTCCTTATTAAGTTCCCACAAATTTACACACACACAGATTTTATCATTCCAGACCACACTTCACTTGTGATCTCTTCTTAAACCTACAAAAATACCAAAGGTAAATGCCTCACATTAGTACAATACGGAGGTAGGTCTCAGCTCAGAAAAGCTGGCTGGGAATTTTTGTATAAAGTGCTTTTTGCCATCAGAAAATGCCAACTTGCTAAAATAGAATCTTTAAAAGTAATATATTGATTTGATTTCCATGGAAATATAGTTAGGCAGGTTCAAATATTTCCATGAGAAAAATCTGTTTTGAATGAGAATGGAGTAGAAATGAGAATGGAGTAGAAATGAGAATGTTACTTTATTCACTCCCAAAGTCAGAAAAATACCCAAATATATGATAGCACCCAACCAAATGCAACAGAATATTTCTCTGTCTATTCTCTACACAGCTACTTTGTTTAAAAAAATAAAATTCCCTAAGCCAGAGAGAGACTGAGTGATGAAACAGCCTGGTGACTAAGTCTCACCTATGAAGTACAGGACTCCAAGCAAGCTCTTTTTCAACCCACTTCAGAGCCCAAATTTGAGTCTGACAAAAATAATGTTGAAAACATTATGTCAAATGTCTGCTCCAAATCCCATAAAGCACTACTTGGATCTGGCCCAAGTAAATACCCTAGCCACTGGATGTTGGCTATTCTGGGATGTCTCATTCTTTCTATTCATGTTTTGTTTTTTGAATCATTCTGTGACAAATCTAAAACAAATGTCAAAACTGTTAATTTTTTTATATACTAGATTTTTTTTTTTTTGTTTCTGGACAACTCTAATTCTCAGTGCACCACCCTTAACTCTTAAATTCATTTTTTCTCTTAAAACTTGATCCAAGTTGCTGGCCTTTAGAAGAGTGAGAGACTTTTAGCTCTTACATAGGGAAAATGAATTTGATTCATACATTCTGTATTGTCCTATATCACTGTTTTTTAAAGTGTGCTTCACAAGCATTTGAGGCCCATGAGCTGCTTTTACAGGGATCCAAAAAGGTAAATAAGGCAGATCGCTTTGATATGACATAAAGAATTGGCTGCCGCTTTGGCTAATTGGAAAATTTTAAAGATCACTGCTTTATACCAATATACCTGTGTCCTACTGTTGTTAGTATAGTTTGAAAGCTTGCAATAAGCTTTTATTTACACTGGAATAAATAACTAGTAATATTATCAAAATCTAGGAGAATCACAAGGTTGCTTGAAAGATGTCAAGAAGAATACTTTGGCTCAGGAGATTCATGTATAACCAGATTCATCACTTTCAAGAGAAAGCGATTTTACATCAGTTAAAGTTAATATAAAGCTCATGTTGTTACTTTTTCCTCATCTTTATCCTAACTTAACCAAATGAAAACTAGGAAAAAAATGATCCTTTTTGACACGGTCGTTCTTTGTGATGAACAGTTATCACATCTGTAATGTGACCCCTAAATATGAGTGTTTCTAGTTAAAACATTAAATAAAGTCTGGTTTATGTCTCATTAAACACAGTTAGAAGTCCATTTGTTCATTTATTCTGATAAATTAATTCCCATAAACCTCTGTAGATAGGTTCAGAAAACAAGGTGTTTTTTCAGCCGATCCACCTGGACTTCTCAACCAGAAAGTCTCTGAGGCAGCAAATTTTAGTCAGATACAGTTAGTCTTTTTTCAGAAATTTTCAGTAAAAACAATCCTCAAATGTGGATTTTTGAGGGGTATGACAAAAGATATGACAAAATTAATACTGTACCTTCATGCTATCACATTAGACAGTTACCATATTGAATCCTGAAAACTAGATCTACAGCACTCTCTACAATACTTACACGCATACAAATAAGAAAAATAAAATTGCATTCATGGAAAACCTTGGTGCATGCTTATGGACCTTGGCTACACCGCTGTGAAAACAGCTGTTTTCACAAAAGGCCAGGTCAAGTCTCAGCTGCTCTTCCTCAGACCTGTCCTTTTACAGAAGCATTTTCTCTATCCCTAGTGCAACAACACAGCTTGCAGTAAAGAGACAAATTAGGCTCTGCATTTTATTAGTTCCCTTGATGTCCAAACTGCTCTTCCATACATACCAAATATAGTAAACAGTAAATGCTCGGCTTTTTGTTCTTGCCTCAAGGCTTAGAAACAACTTGCAAATCCTCGCAATTCATTTTACGTCCCCATCCCTTCCATTAGACTTGCTAACTGTATCTTTTACAAAGATTCTTTTGTTTCTACTGGAAATCTCTTAAAGATTTCTTTGACATTTCTCTTTCTCTCAGTATCCTGTCACAGGGCACTAGACCTTCATCCTGCACTTAACCCAAATCCTTCCTTTTTCCAAGACACACTGAAACCTTCCATCCCACTCTCCTACGAAGGAAGAGTGTGGACACTATCCATAATCAAAAAACAAAAGCCCAAAGCTGCGAACTGCTGAGTGCTTCCCACAAGTGGCAGAGTGCCCTCGGACCCCCATCACATCGTGGAGACTTGAAGGTGTTCTGAGTCTTGTAGGAATTACTTTTTTCCATGGTTTAGCCTTTACTCAAAATGTGTCTCCTTTCTTAATGGATCTTCTCTGTTCTCCTTCCATGATTGTCTTCTTACCTGTTTCCAACTGAAGCAGTAGCCCATGCTTTAAGTCAGAAATACCCCCAGTAAATCAGATGCTAGAACACAAATTCCAGCTTCTTTCAGAAGAAACTGGCACTTCTATTTGCAAATGTAGTCAGTGTGATTCCAAAATCATCCAAACTACGGACTTTCCCAATTACGTACAATGAAGATGCTCTGTAAATAGGCTTTTGTTTAAGTGAAAGGTCTTCTGTGCTATTCTTCTGATGTATTCAGGACACAGAAATAGGGACAGAAATAATCAGGAAGTGATTCATGATCTCCATAGCCCTCAACCGCGTGAAGACATACTGTCTGTGCTACACGTATCTGTACAGAGTGTCCTACAGTTGCTCACCTGGAAGAACAAGAGTTTGGTCCTTAGTGGTTTCGGTTTGTCACCGTATCTCCAATTTCTCCAGAAACTAAACAACTGAAACCTTTCCCCTGCTCGTGAGAAACACATGCTATTCACAGAGATATTTTTTACCCCCAAAACAAACGTGAGGATCTTACTGGAATGTAAAAATCTTAACTCCTTTGGACTTTACATTTTTATTTTTATATGAGCTTAACAGATAACAAGTAATATCCTCAAAAAAAAATTAAAAAATTAAGCTCTTATATGGAACTCATAAGAGTCTATTTTATAGCCCCTTGATTTAAGTAAACAAACAAACAAACAAACAAACAGCTTCCTTCTGCTCTTTTCCTGACAATCCAAATATTTAGAACTCTTTATAGAATGCTAATTGTGGAAATTCATGCTTTTAAATTATTCTTTTTGGGTGCCTTGAACAACAAAACCAACATATTCTCTCTTGTGGTCAGACCACCAAAGCGGAGTAAAGTGCAGTAACTCTGAGAGTTTCTGCCCCATGTTCTGCTCTGCTTGTCCTTTTGAAAGGGGTCTCAATGAAGAGCCTTGTTGAGACCTCCGCTGGTGCCACTGTTTATAGAGGGGGTCATTAGGAACAGTTTAGTCAGAACAAAAGGGGTTTTGTTTCTATTGTCCTGCTTGCAGTTTGACAATGTCTTAACTGAAAAATTATCTTAATAGTCTAACAGTATATATTTGCCTATGGGGCTCAGACAACTGCAGAAAAGGCTTTCGATGAATGCTGAAAAGATGCACTTTACAAAGCAAACTCAGTGCACGCTAAGCACTATTTAGGAGGCAGAAATTTTCCGACTGAAAACTTAGAAGTCCCAGTCTCAGAAAGATAAACTCTTACAGCGTTGCACTTGGAACTAAAGTATCCTTCACAAAGAGCAGCAGTAATACCAACCACTCCATATCCAGTCACAGGAGAGCCCCAGGTTAGTTCCTCGGCTGGTGCAAGTAAGCGTACCTCCGTCTACTCACATGGTGCTATGCCAATTTGCACCAGTAGAGGAAACAGTCCCTTCATATTATTTTAAAATTCTCCAGCATAAACTTCTGATTAATGATTTTTCTGCTGCTAAAGCTCTGGGAGATTGCTTCACGCAGCCACTTGTAATGTGGCAAACCTCCTCCCTTGGTCAGACCGGGAGCTGGGACGTTCCTCAAACCACGGAGAATTGGGGCCAAACCGTGCTACGCTGCGCAACTTGGGAAGGGATTTTTGTGGCCAGGGCTTTAGAGAATCAAATGAATCTCTAACTTCCATCTTGTTTCAGACCAGTTCTGAAGCACTGCTATAAATCATGTCATGGCAGATATAAAGAAAGTTATTTTAGAGGCAGAACCAGACACAAAAAATGCACATTGTATCTCTGCAGCCCCATGCAGCTCAAAATTGGCAGCTCAGAACTTCCAATTTGAGTGGCTCTAACATGTATTCAAAATAAACTGTTAAAATAATTGTTCCTATGGAAATGAAATATAAATAAAAGTAGAAGCTGAGACCATATTAAGATAATGTTGGACCAAATTCTGTTTCCTGCTTATTTAAATGCACAAGATAAGCCTCAACAGGAGAGAAACTGTGGGGTGCAGCTGTTGTATATAATCCTGCTTCCTACAGACCTGTAAAATACACAGTCTCCAAAGATCTCTCTGCTCCAGCAACAGAAGTTTTATGATTCAGGGGCATGGTACATATGGTTTAGCATACACACCCCAATTTTCCATGCAACCTCCCCTGTTAGGATTACTAATACTTGTGGCATGAGTAGTTTGTACAGCAGCTGTGCAAGGGTTATGCAAGCATTTATGTACACATTGGAATAAAGACACAAAATAATGGTTCTTTTGAGGTATTACTCTGCACCTGCCTGGAGAGAAAAAGTAAAGGCATCCAAATTTGTCCCACTGCATTTTACAGGTCAGAATCAGTTATTGTTGTTCCCTTTGAAAACAATGAATAGGTTTTATATGCTTTTATACATTGCTGAGGGTAAAAATACCAAACATCTCTACTCTTAGTGAATACAAACAGCAGAAAACCAAAAAATACTCTAGAAGACATAAATACATGTTAATAAGAAGAATTCTGAATGTCTGATGACGGACTGTAGAAGCAAAGATCACCATTTACTATAAGAAAACATTACAACTAAGCAGACTTTCAGAGGCACATTTCCAAGGTGCTGCAGCATGGCTTAAGTCCGCTCCTAACAGTGACATACCAGTGTGTTCTCAGTATAGTTCTTCACAAAAATAAGCCTAATATTTCAGATGTTCAGATTACAGTGTTACCTATGAAGGAAATGCCTGGGTTTATGCTGGAAGCTTCAACCAAATCAAGTGTGCACAGAATAATTTAAAAGCACAAAACTAAATTCAGTTTTGTTTGGGCTGCTTTGGCAATATATGGACCTAAAAGCGGTCCTACGTTAAACGGTATGCATATGTATGAATCTGTGCTACAGAAATATATTACTTACATAAAGTTTAAAGACATTACTGAAGTACACTGGTGTATGTACACATACACATGCTCATACCAATATACAAACAATTACATACAAACATACATATAAAATACGACACAGGCCTATATTCAGGCTCTATATAGATGGATGATATATATATTACTACAAATGTTTCAATGATATGAACTCATTTCTAATAGTCTCTGGAGAAAATAATCATAAAAGAATCCCCACAGAGATCCAGTTTTATGAAGTGAAGTCCTCTCAAGTGCTGAACTGTGAAGAACTGAACTTTGTCCACCTTACTCAGTTGAGGAACATTAGATTCAGCACTGTTGTCCCTTTTTTGTAAATCCATAGATCCTTTTCTATTTTAGTTACCACTAGCATCTCCAGAAGTAATAATGCCCTTTCAGACCCCAAAACACAGATTTCATTTCTGACTCTCCTCTGATCAGTAGCAATGAGAATCAATACTTAATTTTTATAGCATAATCAGGATAGTCCAACTATGCACAGTTCGACCCATATCTGTTCAAATTCCTGGATTAGAGCTAATATAATGGCTTACCCATAATGCGATTACTTTGCTGTTGGTATGTTCTCAGTAATAACGTTGGAGGGATGAATAGAAACTTTTGATAAGAATGATCCAATACAGTGTAATTAAATATGCAAGCTAATTATTAATTCCTACACAAATAATAACGCTATTATTTTTGCATGTGTGTTTTGCATGCACAGGGCCCAGAGGAACAGTTCAAAATTCCCCAAACACATGCTATTTTAGTAGGAATATTTGGAAGAAGAAAAAAGTTTGCTACAATTTAGGACTTGCACTTTGTTCAAGACAAATGAGAGAAGATGCAAAACAGAAAGGAAAAGAAACATGGTTAAAGTTAAAAAGAGGACATCAAAGTAGGAAGGCAAGGAGCTTGAAACTGATTCAGCAGAAAAGGGGAAAAAATGCTTTGTGTCTGACTTTTTAAAAGTCATGAAATGAGCTTGTGAGCAGAACCCACACTTTTTACTGCCCATTTGGTAAAACTGAATGCAAATGGCCAAATTCTGCCAGTGGCATATGCCTAATATGGGTACATGATGATGACAGCAGCACATACAAGTTCATCAAGCAAAACCCTGCATATTTTTGTCCATTTCATCTTTTAAAATCAGACCCTTTATCTCCTAAATACAAGCTTCCAACTATACTGACTTCCACACAAACAAAAACAATGGCAGTAGTTGGTACAAAAATCAGATAAGAGCTTACATGCAAAGCTCAAAGAGATCAAAAGTTACACAATTGGTAATGTGGCTTGCGCAGAACCTCAGAAACATTGGGAGTTTGTTTTTATAGAAATTATCTGAAGCAGCAAGTGCCAACAAACAGGGATTACTTCATCATAAGCATTTAGTTTTCCTTCTCAAGAAGAGGAGGACAGACAAGAGAAGCAGAGAAGAGTAAGAGGAAAAACTGGTTTCTTAATTGATCCAGGAAGGAGGAGGAAAAAGACAATGACATGAGGGTGCCAATATTTCAGCAACCTGTGTGGAACTGATCCTACAGGAAGCAGGATGGGGTTTATGCAGCAGGCGAGAAAGGAGGGAAGAGAAAGACATTGCCCATGAGAAAGGCAATCCAGTTTGTACCTTTTCTGTTTGAAAGGTATTTGAAATTCAAGCTCGGATCTGAGGACTGAACCATTGCAGTTTGAGCTGCATCATCCTTTATTGTATTGCAGCAGAATAAATGCTGCTCTTTGTTGTGTCCCAAAGCAAGCTGAAGTCAAGACCCGAGGACCTCAGATTCAAAAAAAATTATTCTTGAACAGATTCCCTTTCTCATCGCACACTCCTAGAGTGGTTTTGTTATGCTGTTTTAAGAATACATGCAAATAGTACCCCCAATTGCAAACTATCATGCATTTATTTAATGCTGTACCTGGTGCAATAGGATGATAGAAAACACTGCTAAAAAAGATTAAAATCTCGTGACTATTCCGATGAAAGCATAGGCTATGGTTGCAGCATTGCCCCCTCGTTAAAGAACATATCCTGCATTAAATCGGGATATAATCTAAACTTGGCCAAACCCAGGCCACTGAAACACACAAAACAAGAAAGAAATAGATCCAAACATAACCTTTTCAAGAAATTTGTCAAATGGAGTGGTTTCAAGGTTTACTTTTCTTCCTCTGCTGTTTCTTCAGTGACACATAAACCTTCCATAGTAGTCACCTAAGGTGTCAACGAGTCAGGATCCAAACCTCCCAAACTATCTTTTTCTTTTCTTTCTCTCAAAGAGTAATGTCATTCCAAAGCACAACACTGACCTGAAATTTAGTCAGTTTTTAAATGTGAGCTACAAGCAGTGCAGGTGGAAGTAATTCAGGCAGCAGAGACACCTGCTCTGTTCCATCCTTACAGACTATTTAATGTCATTGTCCACGACACAGGCAAGTCTCGTTGCCCTGCTGCTGCTTGATGAAAGGCCAACACTCAAAACTCGGGAAAAACACACTGCCTACAAGGAACAAAAAAGAAAGTGAAATCAAGTTATCTGCAGCTGAAAGGGAGAGCGGAGGGATACTGAATCATCTGTCTGCCCTTCCACCACCAGTTTAAGCCAACCTAAGGCAGCCCAGCCCAGACACCCTCTCCTTGCCCCCCAGCTGCACATTCCTGTGGCCTCCCTAATTCCAGCACAATATGTAGTCAGTCCGAACAAGGAGCTGATCCAGCAGAAAATTAATTCAGCAAAACCAAATACATAAATGGTTAAAAAAAAGATTACTTTTCAAAACAGAATCAGCTTCCTCACCTGTGTGGGGATGCAAGTGTTAGTATGAGCATTGGAGAGGGGTGGGGTTGCACATCTGAAGATCCAGGCTGGGGTGGGATGAGAAAAAAACATCTTTCTCAGGAGGAGCCTGGCGTTAGAACAGCTTCAATTGATCTAGAAACCACACCCTCGGCCAGAGAGAAATTTAGGCAAATACCTGCCTGGTTAAGAGCAGGTTAGTGCTGCTCCTCAGGAAGTACAAAAGATGAGAGTAGAGAGTTTGATCTTAACTGGGCATCCAAAATGCAACTGCTTACGTATTGGTGCTTTCATTAGTGGGGAGCAATGGAAAGGCAGCTACGGGGGTGGCAGCTGAGCACCCCATTAGCAGCAGTGAGTTTAGCAACTGCTCTCGTGTTACCTAAGGCGGACGTGGCTTCACAACTTCTCTCCCCTCACTGTCCTCCCAGAGCTTGAGCCATTCCCAGACACGTCTTAGGACTGAGCTAGGAGTTTAGTGCTGGTTCCACCACTATTTCAGTAGCTCTGTGATTCACTTCAATGTCATGCCTCAGTTTCCCTGTTATTAAGAGGTGCACATGCATGCATACAAACACTCTAAATCACTCAACATGTTTCCCATGCAGCTTTCTGACTAGTTACCTGCCGTTCACACAAGGATTTTAAACGTAGAGCTAAAAGAAGTGCTCAATATTAGTTTCCAGAACAGATGCAGGGTCTGGTGCTGGATACTACTAGGTGTGGCTCATCTGAAAACATCAGATGAAGAGTCTATCAAAAAACCAGTGCTGACCTCCTTTATCCCCTGCCCCTCTTCTCCCTCCTTTGCCTAAGGAACGAATCTTAATGTCAGCGTAAACTTAGTGTGTGTATATATATATATGGTTTCTGAAATTACCTCGGGCTGGATTCAGTGACTCAGATAAACCCTTCCATCCTGCCTTCCCCTTGCTTTCCAAGTAAAATTTGGGAAGCAGTAGTCTACATTTGTTACCCGAGATTATTATTATTTACTGTTGCAGTAGACATCTGCCTGGACTAAACAGGACTGGGGCTCCATTACTGTAGATGGTACACCCACAGAGTTAAAAAAAAAAAAAAAAAGTCACCACTTTAAAGAGTTGACAATCCATCTCAAGACGGCATTCCACAAAGGCGTGTACCAGAGAGCAGGAGGAAAGGGGAAGGCGAAGGAGCCGGATAATGTAATGGCATAAACCACCCGCGTGCACAGGTTGATGGTTCCAATCCAAGTAAAGGCTGCTGGTTTTAGGACTCTCGTACGATAACTCCCCCCTCGGATTTCTAATGCTTCTCCATTAACTCTCCCCGCTGCCAGCTGGAAAAGGTGACCTGGGGCTCTATGTACACGGCCGTACTCGCCTATGTGCGTGAATATCCAATCATCACATTTTAAATAATTTAGTGCTGTTGGTCTTGTCGTGGACAGTCTCTTCCCATCTGTACTTCTTAAAAAAAAAAAAAAGAAAAGGGTGGAAGGGAGGAAAAAAGCACGCCTGCGTACGCATGTTTGCGCAGACAGACGGTACACTTGCATCTCTGAACTCTGTGGGAGTTTGGGCCCCTTCCTTATACATAAACCACCGTCCCTCCCGGGGTGTCTTCTCCTTAATTACGTTGACGTTAATTTAGGCGCTTGGGACCGGCTCACCCTCTGCCCCAAGCCAGCAGCCTCCACAAACATCCTGCAAAGCAACCTGATCAGATGTTCCTCCTCTAGGCAGTTACACGGATTTTTCTCTCCCAAGCGGTTTGGAGCGGGCGAGCGAGAGCGCTCGGGTTTTCCAGCCTGCTCCTCCCACCAGAGACAACCTCCCGCTGCCTCTCCGCCGAGCAGCACTTGCACACACGGCTCCGCCGCGGCGTGCGGGACGCGGGCAGACCGCGCCGCTCCCGCTCCCGCTC